>JANHZT010003475.1:53928-69246 GCA_032468215.1 Stegonotus admiraltiensis | reverse complement strand
CCGATATGCAGTGCAGGTTCCAGACAGATGAGCTGTATTCAAGAATTGGTCTAGCAAAAGTTTTGTATGCCTTAGTTTGCAGTTCAGTATTACCGGAGAAGAAGCTACGCAAGATTATCTTAACAACTCTTAATGCTTTTTTAGCAATGCTGTTACAGTGAGCTCTGGCACTTAAGATCATTTGAGATGAGTATTCCAAGGTCTTTGACAGAGTGAGAGTCGTCTGTTAGGTCGTATCCATCCAGCTTGTATTTTGTGTTCTGATTTTTTTGGCCAATGTGCAAGACAGAGCATTTAGTGGTTGAGATTTGGAGTTGCCAATTGTTTGACGATTCTGACACATATTCAAGGAAATGTGTTCACATCATCCACCTAAAAGCATTGCAGCGATAAACATAATTATGTAGAAAGTTAACACCCACCCCTCTCCTACAAGAATGAAATATTTTGAGAAATATTAAAAAGGCAGAATTATATTTCCCTGTATGAGAATTAGAGAAACATGGTCTTGGAAAGCAGCCCCCATCTTCCTTAACAGCCCACAGCAGATGTCAGCACTTAAGAGATAAAGAGATAGCTAGCTCTATTCATAAGCAAATTCTCTGCAGCAAGGTCTGAACAAAGGTAGGATTAGCCCTCAGCCACAATAAGAATTGCCCAGCAAGCCCCTTCATTGCATCAGCAGACCAAACTTCAACCAAACATAGCTCAGACAAACTCCTAGGATTTGTACATGGAACCATGGGAGTCTGACAACAGCCAATAAAATATATGTTCTTGCACAGGAACAGGAACCTTAAGTGCAAAGCCCAAGAGAAGGTATAAAAACCCTTCCCTCTCAACTCCATGTGGTGAGCTGCACCAGGACAATGTGCTTGGTGGTTCTGTTCACCATTAAACCCTCTTTCCAATCAGCCTCCAGCTTGGAACTGAATCAGATGGATTTTTTTCCCAACAATTATAACTTATAGTAGAAGAACTTATGAGTCCCTGGAAACTTGCTGTTACTTTTTCCATTTTCCCATAAGGTACAGTATGTATTGTTGCCCAAGGCGGCTAGTTATGGATGAATATAAAGTCATAAAATGTAAAGGCAAGACATGCTGTGTTGACTTCAGTGATGATGTTCCTGATAGCTTGAGGTCAATGTTTGTGACGGTTGGAAGGAAAATCCATCTGGTTCAGTTCCAAGCTGGGAGAAAGATGCTGGAAACAACATGGAGGCTAATCGGAAAGAAAGTTTATTGAACAGAACTACAAAGACTGTGTGCAGTTCTGGGTCAGCTGAACAACTAGCGAGATGAGTGCCAGGATTTTATACAGGTCCTGAAATGCTGCTAGGGGTGTGTGAAATCCAGCAGGTTATGGAGAACTGGTAGCGGAAATTTTGAACAGTTTGGAGAACCGGTAGAGGAAATTTTAAGTAGTTCAGAGAACCAGCAAATACCCAGAGAGGCTGGCCCCAGAGTGGGGTGGGAATGGAGATTTTGCAATATCCTTCCCCTGGAGTGGGATGGGAATGGAGATTTTGCAGTATCCTTCTCCTGGAGTGGGATGGGAATGAAGATTTTGCAGTATCCTTCCCCTGCCACATCCACCAAGCCATGCCCACCAAGCCACGCCCACAAAGCCAGTAGTTTAAAAAAAGTTGGATTTCACTACTGGTGTGTGTGTGCAATGAAGGAGCTTGTGTTCTAAAAGGGTGTTGGGCAATTCCTATTGTGGCTAATGGCTTTCGTCCTGTGCTGGATCTTGGGTGAGGGGCTGCTTGTTCTACTCCTACCATTCTGCCTCTGTTAGCTGTCAAAGTTTGCTGCAAGGAGTTTTGAAATATCCTGTCTTGAATGGATTTCTGCTTGCAGTATTTGCCTTGCCTTATGAATAGAGCCACCTAGATAGTTGCCTTCCTCTTTCAATATGCTCTTTATCTCCTTAAGTGCTGGCATCTGCTGTGGGCTATTAGGAAAGACTGGGGGCTGCTTTCTGTCTTTAAGAGCAGGTTTTTCTATTTCTCCCTTTGGAGGAAATATAATATTCTGCCTTTTTAATATTTCCCAAAATATTTCATTCTTCTGGGGGGGAGGGGCTTCCCGCATGATACACAGACACACACATAAATACAGCATTAAAATGCAAAGAATAAGGAAAAGTCCAAATATTGGAATAGAAAGAAAGGAAAAAAGAGAAAAATAAAACAAGATAATACAAAAAAAGACTACCACAGCTATGCTCAAAAGAAAACCATAGTAAGGAACAAAGAAAATTATAACGTATATTTTGTATAGATTCAGTGGGACATAAATAAAGGTCTCACTTTTGCTGAGTATGTGGTTGAATATTATGAACTGCATAGGAAAAGACCCTTAAAAGTTTGTTCTTGGTTTCAAAATAAAAAACCAGATAGAGAATAATGCAGATCTATTGTGCTGCTTTAGCACCATCATGTGGTGTGCACAAGAAACACACAAGTAAAAAGGTTTTAACAAACAGCAATGGAATAAAAAGTGATTGCTACCATCATACAATGTTCAAAGAATTTCATTAGAAGGTAGGGAAAATATAAATGTGTATTTAAATATGTATCTTTCATGTTTAATTTGCAAAGATCAAAACCACCAAGCACAATATTGCCCATTAGAGCGATTATGGATTTGCATTAATAGTGATTCAGACAAATAAAGTTACAAAGAGAGAGTCAATTAAATGAAAGCATCGGAATATGAAGTAGACTTTAAACACATTTCATATTACTATAACTTTTGTTTGGCCATAACTATTCAAGGATTTTCAAGGGCAATTCCATGCACCACTGCCTAGAATCACTCTGTGAGGAATATGGGCAATTTTGGGGTGGGTGGGTGTTTGTGTGTAATAAATAAATCTTACTTAAGACAGATAAGAGTTGACTTATCAGTAGAGTAGAGTAGAGTAGAGTAGAGTAGAGTAGAGTAGAGTAGAAAAGTAGAGCAGAGCAGAGCAGAGTAGAGTAGAGTAGAAAAGTAGAGTAGAGTAGAGTAGAGTAGAGTAGAGTAGAGTAGAGTAGAGTAGAGTAGAGTAGAATGTTTTAGCACACAACTGTGTTTAAGCTACAGATAGAAATCACACACATTGGACACACATTAAACATTGAAGTAGAGCAGATGTTGTATTATATAGTAGTTAAGGCATTGGTCTAGGACCCGAGAGACAGCATATTTCAAGTCTACCTTCAGTCACAGAAACTCACTGGGTCAAACTCTTTTGCTTTGCCCAAATTACTTGTTAGGTAAAGTAAAGGAAGATTTCCATATTAAGTTGCTCTGAGCATATAGCTTTTAGAAGCTATAAGTCTTATTAATAATAATGGTTGTTATTAATACCACCAACATTTCCTGCTGATCTGGATCTGGTTCTGACTGTTTAGAATAGAACAGAATAGAATTCTTTATTGGCCAAGTGTGATTGGATACACAAGGAATTTGTCTTGGTGCATACGCTCTCGGAGTACATAAAAGAAAGATACATTCATCAAGAATCGTAACGTATAACACTTAATGACAGTCATGGGGAAACAGTCAATATAAATCTTAAGGTTATCAGCAACAAGGTTACAGCCATACAGTCATAAGTGGGAGGAGATGAGTGATAGGAACAATGAGAAGATTAATAGTAATGCAGACTTAGTAACTAGTTTGACAGTGTTGAGGGAATTAGAAGTCAGCTAGTCTTCCGGGTTTCTGGCATGCATGCGCATGCAACGATCAGCTGGCCGGCACGTATGCTCATGCAGGAAAACGGAAGACCAGCTCTTCTAGTTTCCAGAACTGCCACATGCAGAAAGGCCAGCTGATCGTCACACGCACATGCATCCCAGAAACCCAGAAGAGGAACAGGCGATGCCACACATGCCAGGTGATATGGCTCCGTGTGCCACTTTGGGCACCCGTGCCATAGGTTCGCCGTCACAGGTCTACAGCTTCCCTGCCTTCTCATCTATTAGTTCAGGTCTAAGTGATGATGTCATGAGGAACACCTCCCATTTTCAGCTGAATAAGTGGGACTGCAGTATTATTGACAGATGTGCAACAGTAACCTGACAAGACCCCACCCTCCCAGAAAACAGAGACACAAGATTGTTGGCCCTTTGTAATATGTACTGTACAGATAGCCCTCAATTTACAACTCTTTGTTTAGTGATCATTCAGAGTTAAAACAGCACTGGAAAAAAGTAAGTTATGACCATTTTTTACATTGAACAACTGTTGTAGCATCCCTGTTGTCATGTGATCAAAATTTGGGTGCTTGGCAACTGACATGTATTTATGACACTTGCATTGTCCCAGGGTCATGTGATCACCATTTCCCAGCCATCTTCCGACAAAGTCAGTGGGGGAGTTAAAACTGTGGCAAAACAGGTTGTAAAATGGCCCAAAACTCACTTATCAACTGCCTTGCTTACCACAGAAATTCTGGGCTCAATTGTGGTCATAAATCAAGGATAAAGGAGTTAAAGGAATAAGCTGTATTCCTGTCACAATTTTCTATTCTTACATTAGGTACAAATTTCCCATTCTTACAATAAGCACAAATAACACCGAATCAAATGGTATTGATAACTATTGCAGAAATACTTTTGAACGTTGGCTTCTCTTGAATTCAGTGCGGGAGTGTTAAATACATCTTGTGCCAAGGGATAACACCTGTAATTAATGAGCCAAATATGAAATTATTTTCCTTTTGCTAAATCTCCCTCATCCTGGTGTCTTCCAACAGAAGGATGACTGAACCACTTGCTGGAGATTCAGTGAATTTCCATCTTGACATATTTGGAGGTTACGAGAACGATGAACAGTTGGTCTAAGCCAGTCTTTCTCAAACTTGGCACTTTAAGAGGAGTGGACTCTGATTCCCATAATACCCCAGCCAGCTGGAAGTTTAAGTTCATGCCTCTTCAAGTTGCCAAGGTTCAGAAACACTGATCCAAGATGGGTTTACCAGTTATGGGAGAAAAAATGAAAGAGCCAGAGCAGGAAAAACAGACACAAAGGTTATCCAATAGGATTGTGGCTAAGAAAGCTGGGACACTACAGAGTGTCTTCCCTGCCAACACAGATGACATCAGTATAAAAGCAACAACAGCTGGATTTATTGGCCACTTGAAAATCCATTAACCAGAGGTTCATTTAATCTTTTAAAAATGCTCTGGGTTTTATTCTTTATGCTACTTTATGCTGTGATTATTATATATTCTTTAAGTTTGGTTGTTGACAGGTTGTATGTTTACCATATTTATTTATTTATTTATTTATTTATTTATTTATTTATTTATTTATTTAATTAATTTTATATACCGCCCTTCTCCCAAGGACTTTAAAATCGAATTAGAAATTTTTGGCCCACAATTAAAAACCCTTATTAAAAATCCCATGTAAATTTAAAACCATTAAAAATCAGGCCAGCCCAGCTTGCTGGAATAAAAAGGTCTTAAGGGCACAGCGGAAGGTGCGCAGGTCCGGGATCCTCCGTACCTCCGGGGGCAGCTTGTTCTAGAGGGCAGGTGCCCCCACAGAGAAGGCCCTCCCCCTGGGGGTCACCAGCCGACACTGTCTGACCAACGGCACCCCGAGGAGCCCCTCTCTGTGTGAGCGTACTGGCCGGTGGGAGGCTATCGGTAGCAGAAGGTGGTCCCGTAAGTACCCAGGTCCTAATTTTGTTTTTCCCTTAACTTTTTGCAATACTCTATGTTTGTGATCATGATTGTGTTTGCTGTATTAAAGGCAATGGTGGGATTCAGCCAGTTCGCACCTATTCGGGAGAACCAGTTGTTAACTTTCAAATCAGTTCGGAGAACCGGTTGTTGGAAGAAATCTTATTTTGTTTTTTTCCACTTTACAGGGCTAATCCTATAAGGAAGGCAGGAAGGAAACATTCTGCTGTTTTTCTAACCTAATCTTTATTGCCCTGCTTACAGAAACTGCCTCTCTGGTTAAACCTTATTACATTGTAACAGTGAGTGATGTTAAGTTGGCCACACCAACAGGGTCACATGACCACCGAGCCACGTCTACCCAGAGGGTCATTAGGGCAGAGAACCAGTTGTTAAATTATTTGAATCTCACCACTGATCAAAGGTATTATTTTTAAACAATTCAGAATGTGTAACGATTAGTTTTTTACTCAAGTTGGGTATGTCATGACCTCCAATCTTGTTTTTAGCATATCAGAGCTTTCCAAAATGGTACAATTGAAATCATACAATTATACTGTAGTTATAAGCCACCATAAAGCACCACCTCAATCTGAAGGAAAACTGGCTAAAACATCCCTGAGTGGTAGCTGTCCATCATCTTCTCAAAAATCTCCAGATATAGAGAACCCACAACTTCCAAAGCAGGGATGAAATCCAGCAGGTTCTGACAGGTTCTGGAGAACCAGTAGCGGAAATTTTGAGTAGTTTGGAGAACCGGCAAATACCACCTCTGGCTGGCCCCAGAGTGGGGTGGGAATGGAGATTTTGCAATATCCTTCCCCAGGAGTGGGGACAGAATGGGGATTTTGCAGTATCCTTCCCCTAGAGTGGGATGGGAATGGAGATTTTGCAGTATCCTTCCCCTGCCATGCTCACCAAGCCACACCCACAAGCCACATCATGCCAACCACAGAACCAGTAGTAAAAAAATTTGGATTTCACCACTGTTCCAAAGTGTTCTGGGATTGACTGTTGAACAGATCTCACCATCAGGAAGTTGCTACTTATATTTAAATGAAATTGAATAGTTGCAACCTATGCCCATTATTTCTGATTCTAGTTTTTGGGGCCATGCAGAAAAGTTTTTGACTGTTTTCCCCATAGCTTTGTTTTATACACATGAACAGGGCTATCGTGTCTCTCTTCATTCTTCTTCAGATTGAACACCCCAAATTCCTCCAGTTTAAGGGCATGTCCTTAAGTACCTTGATTATCTTTGTTGTCCTACCCGAATCCTCTCTAACCTGTCTCTAACCCTACCAATCAGCCAAGAGAGCAGCTTGCCTTCGGAAGTTGTGGGAGCTTCATCACTGGAGGCTTTCAAGTTGAGATTGGACTGCCATCTGTCAAAAATGATATAGGGTCTATTGCTTGGGCAGCGGGTTGGACTAGATGACCTACAAGGTCTCTTCCAACTCTGTTAATCTGTCAATATGCTTCTGGAAACAGGGTGCCCAGAATCATATCTTGGAGTCCAAGTGTGATCAAGAAGAATAATGATTCACACATCTTTGGGACAATCATGACCTGGATGACTGAGAATCTCCATAGATATTGTTAAAACAGCATTTGTTTGTTTCAGGCTCAATCCTCTATCCTGCCCAAATTAGACTGCAATCTCTCTTTTTTAATTGTTTTTATTTATAACACAACACAATATAACAAACACAAAACACACATATACTGTATATATTCTCTTTTTACAACTGTTTCGTAATGGTCATCTTCTAATATTTACACTTTCCCCCAATTCCTTTTATATTATTCATTTTCTTTCCTGTCCCTTTCTCTCTTCTTTACGCTATAATTAACTATCATAATATTAATTTTGTACACTTTATACATTGTCCCTATACACATTTTACATTTATAACTTCTCCCCTTTCCTTATTGTTCAGTATTTCTGGTCTCCAGCCAGTTGTACCATTTGTTCCATATTACATAATATTCCGTATTTTCCTTTTCTTTAAGTTCTTTTGTTAATTTGTCCTTTTCGGCACTCTCTAATATTTTTTTTATCAATTCTTCCTCTGTTGGTATGTTTTTCCCTTTTCAGTTTTGTGCGTATTATATTTGTGCGGCTGTTACAATATGTAAAATCAAATATTTTATTTCTTTGGTATATTTTCTAGTGAATATTCCTAATAAAAATGGATAGAATTAAGAGACAAAAGAATTCTAGAAATAAAGGGGCACGATTTACAAGTAGGATGACATGCATTCCTTTGGGATGAAAAATACAAAACACATATCTATTTTAGAAGACACATACTAAGGAATGCATAGACTGCAATCTCAATATGTTGTCTTGGGTGTTAGATAGACTTTCTAATATGGTGTCATTGCATTCTGGTCATTTATGACAGCATGACTATTCAAAGACTGATTCATGTAGAAGTAGAGCCATTAAGAGTACAATTTGCTAGGGCCGGGTTTGAAAGACCAGTTTCGATTTATTGATTTATTGCTAAAAATCTCATGTACAAGAATCTTCTCAACTAACTGTCAGCACCTGCTTGGAGTTAGATATGGATCAACGGGATTCAAGGGAAATGGGGTTGGACTTAAGTCCTCTTGTGGCTACCAAGGGATTCTATGCTGATTGGTCTTTTAACTCTGAACCTAGGTTCTGTTACTTCTTGTCCTATAGCTAGCCAGTTGTGAACATGACTGATTTCTCACTTTTTCCCAACAAACAGCAAGGATGCATTGATGCACTTGTGTTCAACTATAAAGGTAAAGTTTCCCCTCGCACATGCATGCTAGTCATTCCCATCTCTAGGGGGTGGTGCTCATTTCCGTTTCAAAGCCGAAGACCCAGCGCTGTCTGAAGACGTCTCCGTGGTCATGTGGCCAGCATGACTAAATGCCAAAGGTGCACGGAATGCTGTTACCTTCTCACCAAAGGTGGTCCTTATTTTTCTACTTGCATTTTTTATGTGCTTTTGAATTGCTAGGTTGGCAGAAGCTGGAACAAGTAACGGGAACTCACCCTGTTACGTGGCACGAGGAATTCGAACTGCTGAACTGCTGACCTTTTGATCAACAAGCTCAGCATCTTAGCCACCGTGTCTCTGTGTTCAACTATAGCAATCGCTAAAAGGGATAACTTTGAATTTATCTTATTCAGCTTGGCTTTTTCCTCTTCTTTGTAAGCTACCTCTCCCATCAGGCACTAACCACGTCCAACTTTGCTTAGATTCTTTCAAGATCAGCCAAGCAAATTTTTAAACAGAAGTTTGGACTTTTAACTTAACTTTATTGGTGGATTTGTATTAAGCAATTGTGAATTTCAGGGCAAATGAAGCCCACATGTCGTTTAAATACTTGAATAAATGAGATTCACATTCTTCAAGAATAGATTAATGTTCCTGGAAGACTTTTCTCTCCCAAATCCAAATCTTATTCAAGCATATGAAGAAGAAGATCCAACACACCATCTAAAGCGTGCTATTTAGAGAAGAGAATCTGTATTATTAACCACATTCCGTTTCACATCATGGCTGCTTTAAAAAAGAAAAGAAAAATTTGGAATTTTATGCGGTTTGGGGAAAATGGTACACTTGGATAGATAATAGAAATAAAAACTGGAAATATACATAAGGCTATTGAGGATTAGATATTGAATGTATATAATGCATATATTGTATGGAATGTTGATCCGAAGTATACAAAAATGACACAGTCTTTTGATTATGTACTAGAGTTGTGTTAAAGGAAAATTGTAATAAAAAATATTCCCAAAAAAGAAAAAGGAAAAAAAAGTCTTATTTTCAGACATCTCTAGTAATTAGGCAGACAACTTAGTCCTTTCCAGTTATTTTGCACTGCAACTGTTAGGGGTCCCTCAATAGAATATAAAATAGTCAGGAATTATATAACTACAGTCCAAAATTGTTTATCTATATGTGTGTGTGTGTGTCAGGTGTGGGTTCTACTTACCTTTACTACTGGTTCGTAGCGGGGCCACGCACAGGCACAGAAGCGTTTTGATGATGTCAGGTTTAGCGGGTGGGGCCTCCCACCAGTTTTACTACGGGTTCTATAGAACCAGTGCAAACCAGCGGCAACCCACCACTGGTATGTGTGTGTGTCTGTGTATTATTGATACATTTTTCTTTAATGAACATAAAAAACTCAATATCTATATGAACAGCATGTTGTCTGAGTACAATTAGTTTTGAACAGCAAAAAGGCAATAAGCATAATAGTAATCATAATATGCGTATCATTGATAATAATCACATAGTGATAGTAGCATTCACTTATCCATACTAGAAAACTTTCATTACATAATTAATCATTCTCTTAATCTTTTAAGTTTCTAACCTCTGTTTCTGTTAGTTACCCATTGGTAAAACAAGTTCCATGTTAAAAAGCATTCTGTTTCTTCCTTGTCACTTATTTTTAGTGTTAATCTGTCCATCTCTGCGCATTCTAATGTTTTTTTTAAATAACTCTTACATCTGAAGGGATCTCTTCATTTTTCCACTGTTGTGCAAAAACAATTCCTGCTGCTGTTAACGCACGTAAAGATTAGGTCTGTCTTCCCTTTATTGTACTGTTCTGGTAAAATACCCAACAAAAATATTTCTGGTTTAAAATCAATATGTTGACTGAGAAAATGAAAAGAAAAAAAGAAAGAACGAATTGTCTGTTTTTGAATTGGGATGTCTTGGCCTATGCCTGTATAGATTTTTAGATTTCTACCTAGGTAGACGTACTTGAGAGGCAGTTTAGTGCAGGTGTGGGTTCTACTTACCTTTACTCACAGCAGGGCCACTCGCTTCGCTCGTGTGCACACTCTTCTGCACAAGCGCAGAAGCGTTTTGATGACGTCAGGGTCGGTGGGCGGAGCCTCCCGCCGGTTTTACTACTGACTCTATAGAACCGGTGCGAACCGGGGGCAACCCACCACTTGTTTAGTGTGATGGTTGAGACATCAGACTAGAAATGGAGAGTTCTAGTCCCATCTTAGGCACCAAGCCAGCTTGGTGATCTTGGGTCAATCACTTTCTCTCGGCCTTAGGAAGGAGACAATGGCAAACCACTTCTGAAAGACATTGCCTAAGAAAACTGCAGGAACTTGTTGAGGCAGCCTTTAAAAATTGAACAGAAGTAAAAAAAAAAAAGGCATACAGAAGTCCTTGACTTACAACAGTTCATTTAGTGACCGTTCAAAGTTACAATGGTGTTGAAAAAAAGTGACTTTGGATCGTTTTTCACAGTTACGAACTCTGCAGCATCCCATTGATCATGTGATCAAAATTCAGATGCTTGGCAACCGGTTCGTACTGATGACCGTTGCTGTGTCCCAAGGTCATGTGATCGTTTTTTGAGACCTTCTGACAAGCAACATCAATGGAGAATCCAGATTCACTTAACAACCAGGTTACTAACTTATCAACCGCAGTGATTCGCTTAACAAGTGTGAGAAGAAAGGTCGTAAAATGGGGTAAAACTCACTTAACAAATGTTTCAGTTAACAACAGAAGTTTTGGGCTCCATTGTGGTCGTAAGTCAAGGACTACCTGTACTTAAGTACTTGGGTATATTTTATTTGTTTTGAAGAAGAGATGGACAATTTTCCTTCTTTTAATATCTGGTCTCTATGCCTCACTACATATAGAGTGTGTACTTAAGTCTGTGTTTAGTATGGCAGCAGCAATTCTGCATGCATTTATCTGGGTTTAAGTTTCATGGAACTTCATGAGTAAAAACATAGGAGATTATATAGCTTTTTTTAAAAAAAATATTTCCCTAATTGAGAGGGGAAAGGATGCATTTAGGCTGGATTCTTCAGATAATATATTATGATCTGCTTTCCCAACTCCATCTGTAACACCAGAAGAAGCTACTGCACCAAAAAAATCTTACCTTCTGTATTTTTAATTCGTAGTACAAATTGCTTTCCACCAGGCATTGCAGCCTGACTCATTCAGTCATTTGGTAAACCTGGGTATATAAGGAGTGGCATTTCAGTTTTCTAGATCCTCTTGGGAACCTGTCGACTCAAGAGAAGAATGGCTGATTGTGTTCCTACCCAGCTGTCTCCCAGGAATTAAGAGTGACCACGTAGGAGAGGCCAAAGACAATGCTGCCAGTTAAAACTTGCCCAGCTGTAACAGCAGCTTCTTAGAAGGAAACGGTGGCAGTTTCTTTAGCGATCTGTATAACATGGGAAAGGATTAAAGGCCGGAAGGCAGAAGATGCTGCATCAGCAGGTAACAATCCAGAAGACACCTTCAAGGTGGCAGAATGCCAATGGACGATCCCTTGAGCATCTTTAAAATAGCTACCCAGAAGGTAGTAGTTGCTCTACTTCATGCTGGCAGTAATGTCCATTCCTGAAAGTGAAGACATGGACTAATAAATCCATCACTGGATTCAAATTGGCAGAACAGGAAATCAAGCAAGCTTCATTTTAACAAATACATGATAACAGAGAAGGGATGATGTGATAACTTGTCTTCCAGTACTTGAGGGGCTGTCACAGAGAAGAGGAGGTGGGTGGGTGGGGTGGATTTTATCTTCAAGTACCTGAGAACAAGACAAGAAGCTGTTGGAAGAAATGTCCATTTGGGTTCAGTTCCAAGTGGGAAGAAAGACATTGGAAACATGGAGACTGCTTGGAAAGATGGTTTAATGGTGGACAGGACCACATGGTTTGAGGCCCTGGGCAAAAAAAAAAGCACATGGATGAGAGAGGGAGAGAGATTTATACCATCTCTTGGGCCCCGCCTTGGAGCTTCCTGTTCCTGTGTAAGAAATGTACTCTGATTGGTTGTCAGACTCCAATGGGGCCATGCAGGGATAGCTTTGTAGGTTGTCTTGAGTCCCAGGCCTGGTTGAATCTTGCTGGGTGATGATGTCATGAAGGGGCTTTGGGCAATTCCTATTATGGCTTAATGGCTTTGTCCTAGTTTGGATCTTGAGCCAGGGCTAATCCTATCATGTCCTGAGGGCCATGTCTTTTGTTTTGTAGATAAGATGGCTCAGCCTTTGTCTTGTAGATAGGTTGGCACCAAAATATCCTGGGGGGGAGTGGGGGAGGGAGCTGAGGCTCTGAGTTTATGTCTTTAGAAACATGTTTCTCCTTTAGGGAAAATATAATATTCTGCCTTTTGAATATATCCTAGAATATTTCATTTTCCTAGGAGAGGGGTAGGTGCCAACTTCCTACAAAACAATGGGTGGACGTTTGTCAGAGGGAGATTCTTCTTGGAACTAACGAGAAATTTCCTGACAGTGAGAACACTTACCGTATTTTTCGGAATATAAGACACACTTTTTTCCCTTCTAAAAGAGACTGAAAATTTGGGTGTGTCTTATATGCTAAATGTAGCTTTTTCGAAGCTTTTTTTCCAGCCCTAAGGAGGTGCTAGATCTACCTCCGACTCTCAGCTGTGCTTTAGAAGCTTTTCTTCAGCGAAGCAATCTTCCCCCGCTCCCTCCGACTCTCAGCTGTAAAGCTTTTTTTCAGCCCTAACTTTACGCTAGCATGTAAAGCGATCTCCGTGCTTTGCCTGCTTTTCTCATTGCTTCGCTCTCCAAAGATCAATTGGGCTTTAGAAGCTGTTTTTTATCCCCAAGCAGGGGATAAAAAACCCAGCAAACTAATGTGCTGAAGCTGACCAGGCTAAGGACGCTAGCCAGATGAATATCTGGTAGGAAGATTTTTTGTCTCCTATTTTCCTCCCCAAAAACTAAGCTGCATCTTATACTCCAGTGCGTCTTATACTCTGAAAAATATGGTAATCAATGGAAGAGCTTGCTTTCCGGAGTTGTGAGTATTTCATCGCTGGAGGTTTTCAAGAAGAAACTGGACAGCCATTTCTCCAGAATGGTATAAAGTCTCCTGTTTTGTGCAAGAAGATCTCCAAGGTCCTTTCCAACCTATGAGTCTGTATTTCCCTTCTTGCTGTAAAAAAAACCCCTGACCTTTCCCATCTGCTTTTTTCACATGTTTGGAACACACACGAAATGCACAATATGAATATACATTGACCAATTTTATGGAAGAGGAATTGGGGATTTATTTATTTATTATTTATTGGCCACCAATCTTACCAAAGGATACCTCTGGGCAGCTTACAGTCATTAAAAAAGTGTACCTATTTTTACATTAAAATGTAAATAAATTAAATTAAAACCGAACATTAAAATCTAATGACGCAGAGGGAGGGCAGGGACAGAGTGTGGGGTGGAGGGAGGTTGGATCTGCTCCACGGTGCTGTTCTCCCCTGTTGAGGCCCAAGCTAACTGGCAGAGCAACGTCTTGAGGCCCTTACAAAAGGACAGGAGGGTTTGGGCCAACTTCACATGGAGAGGGGGGCAAGATGTTCCAGAGGCCTTAGGTTTCCATTGTAAAATTTTATATTCAGAATGATTTAAAATTGCTTCCAAGATTCTATTAGGCAGGCTTTCAAGCTTTATTCTTCTGTAAGGCTGATGTGGTGACGGCTTATTTCTATGAAGTTGAATTCTGCAGCCACCTTGAATGTTCCCTGATCTGAAAAAGTTGCATAGGAGGTGTTCCTCTTGATAAAATCTAAAATCTGGGAAAGCAGGGGGGACTGCAGACTGGGTAAGGAAGGACAGGGTAGTCTCATCTCCTTAGCTAAAGCAAATCATCATCTTCATTTAAGGACCCCATAATCCCTTGTGGGATGGAGTCTGGACAACTGAATGGAGCTAGCAGAGTGTTTTAATGGCCGGATGCCCTTCCTGTCGCCAATGCGGAGTTTAGCAGATATATTCTCAGTGTGCCCAGAGAGAGAAATATCTGCCTCTACCTAGGATCGAACTCACAGCCTCCTGATTGTGAGATGAGAGCTCCACCTCTAAGGCCACTGCACCACTCCTCCTTAGTTAAAGCAAATGTAAGGTATTTTCTTCTGATGGGGTGGGGGAATGTTTATTTTCTACCCCACTGGATCGGATGGAAAAAAATGCAGAATAAACTGAAAGTGCTATGAACTTTCAGCACAGCACTTCCCTCTGTTTTTAGAAGGGCTCTCAGCAAAGGCAATTTGGCCACCCTGAACTATGTTCCCCAAATCTTTTGCTTTTTTTCATAACTGACATATTTCACACCCACAGAATAAACTCAGTCTTCAATGAGCTGTTTCTTCCTCTTAGGCTGTTTCTTCCCTCCATCCCAGGAAGACTGTTTGTACTTCCACCAGATCTGGAGAGAAGCGGGGAGGGGGTTTGTGCAGTCTGCCTCTACCATTGGACAAGGATTATGTAATTTTGGCAATAAAACAAACAAGGCTTGAAGAAGCGAGTGCGAGTTGAAAGCAGACGAATTAATTGCTTGCCATATTTATACCAATGGTGCTCAATAATGTTCAGTGAGCAAAGCACAAAGGGATAGTATGCACTAGAAAATTATGCCATGAATAAAGAAATTTCAAGCCAGTAAAATAAGGGCCTTGGTGGCGCAGTAGCTAAAGTACTGTTTAAGTAAAGCCAGCTGCCTGCAATTACTGTGAGTTCAATTCTCACCATGCTCAAGGTTGACTCAGCCTTCCATCCTTTCAAAGGTAGGTAAAATGAGGACCCGGTTTGTGGGGGCAATAAGCTGA
>JANHZT010003475.1:21351-38451 GCA_032468215.1 Stegonotus admiraltiensis | reverse complement strand
GGATTTGCCCTGTAAGAAAAGATCCTTTTACAGCTGCGGTTCTTGGAACAGACCAAAGTCCCAAACAGCGGATTACAGAAACCAAACAGAATTTGAAAAATCATTAGCTTTGGTGAAATGAAACTACTGGTAGCTACTGCCACTAACCTGTTAAGAAAGGGATCTGAGCTATTTGTGGTCATTGTTCTGAGTTCTTGAGACATTCCGGGAGAGGATACTCGATTCTGGGTGCCATCTTGTTCCATGCTGGGAAGCTGACTACGGAGAGCCAATTCCTGCCAATTAAGAAATGACTGTATTCGTAACTCACATTCAAGGTTCAATGCTCAATTGCAACATTGGAGGAAGATACTATTTCTTTAGTGCTAAGCTACGTGATTTCAAAAGTTAGTACAAGTCTCTTACCAGTCATCAGTAATTGCTAGAGTACTCATGGCATTTTATAGGCTACCTCCAACATCAGTCACATAGGTCCGCCCCTGAGTATCAGCTGTTGGGGAAATTACCATATTTTTCACTCTATAAGATGCACTCCCCACTCCCAAAAATGGGTGGAAATGGTGCTGGTCCTTTGGTGAATAGCAACTGAGTCTCAGCGGCGGGGTCCTTTTACAGTGCTGAACCCCACCTCTTCTGTCTTTGTCATTGCCCGCCTCTTCTGTCTCTTTTCCGCAATGCAGGAGTCAATAGGCAAAGCTGGCACATGAGAGGAGACCTATCTGTGGTCCTCTCAGGCTCTGTCTGATAGCTTTTTTCTTGTTTTCCTCCTCTAAACCTAGGTGTGTCTTATGGTCAGGTGCGTCTTATAGTGCGAAAAATACAGTAAGTGGGAAAGTATTAATGTAAAGTACTCATCTCCTACTTCTAAATTTCCCAAGAGGCATCTGGTTGGCAGGTGCGAGAACAGAAGGATGAACTAAGTAAGTCTTTGATCAGAGTCATCAGAACTCATTGTGTTATTACTCAACTCTCATCCATTTACCACACTTTCTTACCATTTGGATTCCTTTTTTTTGTACATACACACACCTTATCGTGGTACAGTGACAAATAATTTGAGAGACAACTTAAATGGTGGAGCTGGAGAAAAAAATAAATAAATCAAGGCAGGGAAAAGAACCTGAGACATAACAGGAGGGATGGGCAAGTCAAAGACAATGTGAATGGTAATGACACAGGAGATATTTCAAGTTCTTATGAAGTTAAAAAGGGATTTGCTTTGCTAGTTTAAGAGATGGGAAGGGCCAGTTTGAACGATGGGAAGGGCCTTGAAAGTTTGCCAAAGTTCTGCCACCAGAAACATAGGAAGTTACCTGGTGGCGTCAGCAGCTTTAGAAATGGGGACATGCACCAACAGGTTTAATGGGGATGGTGAGACACCATCCTTCAATGGCTCCTCAAATATTACTCACCTTCATTCTTAATAAACATTAACATAGCTTTTAACTTACACAATACCAAGAAGGAAAAAGTAATTCATAATTGCCCACTATGTTCAACAAGATCCTCGTGAAATTAATGTTTGCAGAAGAAAAGATAACACTGGATAGAAACAAAATACGCGGACCGTTCTTTTTAAAGGCAGCTGAATAAAAAAGCACTGTAATATGATTTCTTAATCATGGAATGAACATATAGTATATAATCCAATGCAATGCTTTGAAACTTGATATTTTAATTCATAAATCAAAAGGATACTGAAAGGATTCAGGTTTTAGTTAATGTTTGAATACGAAGTCTGGAAAAAATCTGCCTGGTAATTATTATTTCCTCATTACTTAAAAAAACAAAAACGAAGTCAAAGGTTTCTAATTGGCATTAAGAAAATTAAGATTTAACACTTTGTTTTATACATAACTTTTAACACATGACTTTATAAACCAAGTTAAAATCTATCAAATCCATAGAGGAGCTACTGTAAAGATGAATTTAGACTTTTGAATACTGTCCAACTGCACTTTATATGCTATCTTTTGATAGTCAGAAATTCATCTCTTTTTTTTACTAATCTTGAGATATGTAATAACCTTCTTTTAACATTTTGTCCTTGCAGTGCGAAAATTTTGTTTTATAGTGATATTTTATAGGATCAAATCCAAAGATTTCAAAAAAGATTAGTTATTAAATCAGCAAATATTTGGCAGTGACAAATACTGCAATAGGGTTATGCTGGAGAGCAGTCTAGATTAAAACACAGTATCAGTTGTGGAATACAAATATAATTCCAAAACCACCTATTAATAACATAATTATTAAATAATTTATATGTGTTTGTGACAATTGTTTATAGATCATACCCCTATATTCATTTATTTGCTTGTAAATGCCATTAAGCCTTCTAATATAGAACAGATAATATGTGACAGATTTCTGATACTGCTTGATTTTTTACATATCCTATTTATTTACCAACTCTATCAAACTGAGATATTCAAGATTGGAAATAATAAATGACATCTATTATGTATTAGTTTCCATAAATGTAATATGTGTCATGAGAGTTCAGATTCTGATACCGTGGACAATAACGACATCATTGTACTGGCACAATATTATTTATTTGGGATGTATTTTCTGGAATATAAAGAAGTTGCAGATTAAAATAAAGTTCTATGTGGAAAAAAAGGAGTATTTGCAAAAGAGAAATCTCCACAAATTAAAAGTTGCTTTAAAAAAAAAAGAGGTTAAGAGCTAGTACAGGTAGTCCTCAATTTACAACCACAATTGAGCCCAAAATTTATGCTGTTAAAAAATTTATGTTGTGAGAAATTTGTTAAGTGAGTTTGCTCCATTTTACGACTTTTCCCGCCACATTTGTTAAGTGCATCACTGCAGTTCTTAAATTAGGAATACAGTTGCTAAGCGAATCTGGTTTTCCTATTGACTTTGCTTCTCAGGTCACAAAAGAAATCACATGACCCTGGGACATTGCGACTGTCATAAATGTGAGTCAGTTGTCAAGCATCTGAATGTAAATCCCGTGACCATGGGGATGCTACAATGGTCATAAGTGTAAAAAACAGTCATAAGTCACTTTTTTCAGTGATGTTGTAACTTTGAATGGTCACTAAATGAACCGTTATAAGTCAAGGACTACCTGTAATAATTACAGATAAGGAATCCAAATTAAAACTGAAAACATTATTATTATGGTGCAACACTTTTTCTCGGTACCTGAAGTCCTGGTTCTTTCCTCAGCCCTGAGCTAGGCTATTATGTGAGCTGCCAGAATGTTTCAATGTTTTTCTGTGAATTATTGTGCATTCTACTGATTTATTGGTTTATTACTGATTTTTTTCTTCTTGATATTGTTAGTTGCCCATAGTTGCTTGGTAACTCGGTGGCTATGTCTACTGAATAAAAAAAAAAACCCACACTCAAGTTCTAAACTACCATAGCTATGTTTCCATTTTTATAATTTTCACTTTTTTATTTCAATGTAGACATTAATATTACCAATCAGAAGCAAGTGAGTATAAAGAATAGAATCCCCAAATATGAATGGAATCTTTCAAATGACTTTAAGCTGAACTACGGAAGACTCATAGTTTCCACAGGCTAAAGAATATTTAGATTCAAGCCAAAATAAATCTATTAGGCTGTTGGCCCTTTTATTTTTAGAGGCTTTTCTAGACATTGACACCAATCTAGTCCTGGTGTTCCAGAGGCCCCAAAAGTGACCAAACAGGCATCGCACAGACAGAGTTGAATTTCAGGATCTGACTGAATATGAACATGGTAAAAATGAGTACGAGTGGAATTGAGGAAAGCAACAAAGACAAAAACAGGCTTATGTACTGGAATCAAAGGGATACACAGGACTACAATCTTCAAATGGCTGTTCCATTTATGCAGCTTTGATGTATTCTGGGGCAAGTTTTTTTCTGTTAGATGAGCTATTAGTTATCAACTACTGCTTTGACTCATTAATCTAAGTTATTTTTAATCAAAAGAACCGGTGATCTCACATGAATCTGCAGCCTTGATATTACTACCCATTTTCCCCCAAATAACACCCAACTGGAAAATAAGCCCTAGCATGATTTTTCAGGATGCTTCTAAATCCTACGCCCAAAATAAGCCCCAGTTAAGATCGTCAACCAGACGGATGCATGTAGTACTCTATTTCCCTAAAAATAAGACCTAACCGGAAAATAAGCCCTAATGCGTCTTTTGGAGCAAAAATTAATATAAGACCCAGTCTTATTTCCAGGGAAACACGGATATTTCTACAAGTAAGCAACTCCCAGTAATAATTAGAAGTTAATTGCTGCCATATCATCTGAACCAATTTTCTCTACAATGGTTTCATTGCAGAAGTGAGCGCTCAAAACTTTTCATTAGATTATATGCTGAAGTGGTCAGATTATTGCTTCTAATATACTAAAAAGTATGCACTCACAATGTTATGAATAACCATAAAGGAATCTTGCCCTAAAACAGGAGTTTATGTAATCCAGCGTCATATTTTGGATAGCAAAAAAGTAAGAACACAAAATGAGAAATTTAATTTCAGATTAAGATTGTAATTCTCTGAAATCCAAGAAGACTAAGACACTGCTGGCTTCTACCAATTATTACATATTTAAATAAATATGGACAGATAAATAGTCAAGCATCCTACTTTAAACTTTCAGAACTTTATCCAGAATTAGAGATTATGAACAAAAGTAACCAATGGTTCAAGCAAGTAAACATAGAAACAATTTATATAGATTATAGTTCATTCTTTTGCTTGAGAGTCGGCAACATTTGCGAGCAAACATTTGAAGGCTGTATTTCAATTAGGTAAAAAAATATAAAATATCCAAGTCAAACTCCATCATTGGTGATTTGATGGTCCATGTAGTTTTCTTGGCAGTAATACAGAATGGGTTTACCAAAGCCATTTTCTGAGATAATCTCAATTCCAGAGTCTTATCTATAATCGTGCAGTTTCTTGATCCTACATCCAATTACTAAGTAAATGTAATTCAGTTAGCTTTTTGAAATCAGACAAGATCAAGCAGATGGCTATCTCCTAATCACATTACAGCATTTCCTGAGTCAAACGTTTGTCCTACTCACATTGATTTTGAAATAACATGAGATATCAATAATATCTACCCCAGGACTTAGTTATACCATTTGTAGATATTCAATTGGACCAATCATCTTGCATGAAGCTACAACAGGAGTTTTTTCATACCGTGTTTATTTTTTTAAGTCTGTATAAATCAGGATTCTGTATGGCCTGCTGTAATACTTCTATAACCAAATCTTCCGTATTCAGATACAATACTTAGTATTCAAGCAATCCCTCTCATTAGTCCTCCCACAGTCAACACATAGCACTGCGATGTGGAATTACTAGTATGTGCTTTTGAGGTCTGGCAAAAGGTTGAGCCACATTGGAGAAGATGGAACATCACAAACAGACTTGTGATCATACGCACTTTTATTAAAAACATTAATACCCATTTTGCCAGGAAATTCAACACAGATGAGCTCAGTCTCACACCAAAATCTTGAGAGAGCACAGTCTCACTGTTCACAACAGCATAGAGTTGTGAACATAATGAGTTTAATAAAGAGGGGTTTAGGTCTTTGGTACATGAAATAATTCGAGTACAATGGTTTTAACGACATATAAATTGGGCTTCATTTTTTGGTCTCAGAAGGAGAACAGTGCAAATTAGCACTGTTTTCCCCAAATGGTATTTAAGAATAAATTTAAGAACATTGCAAAGACGTCTATCATACTGATCCCTAGATTATTTCCACTAACCAATTACTTATCCGCAACTAAAAAATAATTAATTAATTAATTAATTAATTAATAAACAAACTGTCTCAGCTATTTCAAATGATCAGTTTAAGATCAAGGCAAATCAGTTTTTTAATATAACTGCCATATCCAGAAAGACCTTATCTGAGCTATCTATTATTACACCAATATGATAGCATCCTTTGCAGACTATACTCTCTATGGTCATTTCAGACTGCATTTTTAAATAGTCTTCCAGGTTTATAAGCCTGTATCTATCAAGACGGTACATTATTTCCATTATTCTTCTTTCTGACTTCTTCAAAAAATATTTATTAAAAATTGTCAACTTGTATTCTTAAGACTTTAAGTTAACCACATTTTCTTTCTCCATAGCTGAGTTGCTGAAGCCACTGCATGATGCTAACACCTTTCTGCTGAATCTGTTTAAACATTTGTATTCAATTATTTATTATTCGGAATTCTAGAATAGGAAGCAGTAATTTATGTACTGTTCAGTTCAGGAATCCAAATTAAAGTGTCCCTGATGGATGGTTGTGTTTAGTCTCTTTTTCAACACATCTTCTAGTTAACTAGTTCCACTTCTGAAGTTTTTTTCAACTTATCGAGATAGAAATAAAAGTCTAACTTATAGACTTAAAACTTGTATTTTAGAGCAGGGTTTTAAAACAATGGCTTTCAGCCATCTGGGAAGGTTGCAAGCAAGTTAAGGGCAAAGGGGTTACAGTTTTCAAAATCTGATTACTTTGGTCTAGGCCAGGGGTGTCAAACTCGATGTCATTGAGTGCCGCATCAGGGTTGTGCTTGATTTGGGGTGGCCAAGGGGGGGCGTGGCCAGCTCAACGTCACTCGTGTTGAGGGAGCTGTGGTGGTCCGAGCACTCTGCCAGTGAAAATGGAATCCAGAGTTCCATTTTCGGCTGAGATGGCCTCCTGCAACCCTCTGCCAGCAAAAACAGAGCTTGGGAGGATCACCTGAGGCCCTCCTGAGCTCCGTTTTTGCTGGCAGAGGAACCGCGGGCCGGTCCATTGCTGTTTCCAGGGCAGCCCTGTGAGCCAGATCTAAGCACCCCACAGGCCGGATCCGGCCCCCGAGCCTTGAGTTTGACACCCCTGATCTAGGCAATTGGCAGTAGGTTTTGATACAACCCTTGATTTGCCTATAGTGGGTGTCAGCAACCTGCAGCTCTTTGGGTCCTCTGCTGTGGCTTCCTGTCAGGTGATCCCACCACTAGCTGGCCCCACCCCACACCCTCCCCTCCCAGTCACTCCTCGCCTTGCTTGAGAAGGGTGATAGCGGGGAATGGAGAAGCGGCCAGGGCGGAGACAGAGAGATACAGAGAGGGAGGGAGTGGGAGAGAGAGAGATGTTAAAAGGCTTTTGTGGTTTCCAGTGTTTTTTAACAACCGGTTCTCTGCCTTAATGACCGGCTGGGTAGGCGTGGCTAGCGGGTCATACGACTGGTGGAAGTGAGTGACGTCAAGTTGGTCATGCCCACCCAGATTTTGTGGTGCCCAGTGTTTTCTTTTGTGTGGGAAACGGGTCCAAATGGCTCTTTGTGTGTTTAAGGTTGCAGACCCCTGGCCTATAGCTTTCAAAGCTTGCCCTGGATTCTGGGCTCTGCTTGTGCAAATCTTAGTGGACACCTTGGAAATCACTCTGATATATAGTTTAAGATCTGAAATAGATTAGGTTGGCTCACACCTTACCTCTTTTTTGAGAAACTTCTTACAATCTGGTTTTTCCAAAGAACCCTGGTATAGATCAGTGATGAGGGAAAGCTTCCTATAGGTTTGATGTTGTTGCTGTTCTTCAGGCTGCTACTTCTCCATCTTGTTGGTAATGATTGTTGTTATTTTAATATTGCATACTCTCACTGTGTGACTATTGATGTAAGCTACTTTGATCCTTGCTGGATTAAGTGGGCATATAGCATGTAGTAAATAAACATAACTTTTAAAGTAGGTAGTTAACATTTATTTTTGGCTACCTACTATCTCTATGAAAATCTTTGGTTTCACTCATGGGCAAAACACTACTATGAGAACCTCTGTTCTAAGCTATTAACTATCCCACCCAATTTTTGGCATTTGCAGATTTGATAGCTATTCTTCCCTGATTTTCATCCAAGATATTAATATAGAAGCTGTATAGGATCCAGAATTTTTACATGATCCAGAATCTTTTTATATCCTACTAAATAATTCATTGAATTTAATGAAGAACCACTAAGAAGACATTTTAAATATGATTCTTGAATAAGCTTTACATCAAAGTCATATATTAAAATCAGGGTAGATTTAATTTAAATCGACTTAAATCATGATTTAAATCACTAGTAAAAAGGCTTGATTTAAATCATAATTTTTAAAGATCAACTGTCATCTCTGTCCTGCAGCAGCTCCTCCTCTGACCTGCTGTTGACTCACTGGCAGTCCCAATATTGCACAATATACAGCCTCATGCTATATAACTCAGCTCCATTTCATGCTGAATAAACTGAATTATTAATGTATCTTAAATAGAAAAGTATTTTTAGATTTTTACTCCAAAAGCATTTTATTAAAATAAATTTGATAAAAATAAAAAAAATCCAATTTAAATAAAAAAATCCATTTTTTAATTTTTTTTAAAAAAATTATCCTGATTAAAATGCAAATTATTTAGGTATTTCAGCTTGTGTATGGCATGCAGAAAAATAAAACATCTCTAATAAACAAAAACAGCACAGTCCAAACACTGATTAAAACGAAGTTGGTTACTGGGATGTCCGTAAAAATTAAAATAGCACCATTGCATTAATTCTGCCAGATTCTATACACAGGGCAGAAGGAATAATATGATAAACACAAAACCTAATCCAATACCAGGAATAAATACTTATTTTCAACCAAGATAACCAGGCTTTAATTTTGCCTTGGCTATAACTGAAATCAATTGACCTTTGATAAATCATAATATTACTGAAGGCTTCTGAAAAGATAAAAATGTGAGACTCTCCCAGAAATGTGACAGATGGAATGAAACTGTACATCACTATTTTCCTTACCCCAAAACATTTTCCAACAAAATGCTGTAGCAAAATTCTTTCATATAGCGGTCCATTCCTAATATAGCCCAGTATAAGATTCAATGTTATTATCCAGCTACTTAATAGGCAACATTTGAAACACTATTATCACAGGGTGGCCATTACAAGATTTCTCTGAGGTAATATTTAAATGTGACATATTAATTTGCCCAGCAGATCTGAAAATGAGAATTGGCAGTTAACGTAATTTTAAAATCTTTTTAAAACATTCAGCGGACTTGATATATTCAATTTTAGGCCTATTTTCTACAGAAGGAACATTTGTAAGATTGGCTGCCAAGTTTAAAAAAAAAAAACAGTTGACGCAACTTAAGCTTATTGAAGCTGAAACAGAATCCTTAGCTTTATAGGCCAGTTTTCATGCTTTAGAAATTCAAAGTTACACAAATCTAAGAGAGAACTAGAAAACTAAGCACCTTCTTTGGATCCTTGAAACCAGCAATGACAAATATGACCATACCGTCTTGAAGTTGTCTGTGGATATATGTGTTGGAGGAGTGGGGAGACAGAGCAAGTGAAGGTATCCGTTATGAAACCACCAATTATTTCTTAAACATACCAAAAGCGAGCTTATGTGATATACATAGCTGCTTTTTAGGCATGCCGGGGTATTAAAATACAAACGAAACCCAAGCACTTTGCACAGCTGATCTAAGTCAAAAGAAAATGTTTCTTATTTTGCTGAAACATTTGTTATGAGCCTACCTGACGTTTTGGAGCATTTGCTGTGCTGGGATTGATATTCCGCAACGCCTAAGAGTAAAAGAAATAAGATGGGTCAACATTACTTTTTTGTGTCTTATGACAGGGATGGCTAGGCTACCTTGACTTTATACTCATCATCTTCTTAAGGTTCTCAAGAGGGAAATTCCTAAAGCAGCCACAGATGACAAGGGATAAGGTGGTTAAGAGATGGCAAAGTTTGCTGCATAATGGAATAAGACGCTTAGGAGTGCTTACAGGGCACATGAACATGTTTTGCTTAAACATACAAAAGGAAGTAGTCTGGACACTGCCTGGCTTGAAGTTAGTTATCTTCTTGAGAAGAAGATATCGAAGAAAAGAAATCCCAAATTAGAAGCCTTTTCTAAAAGCATGCTGGCTTGGCGGCATTTGAATTTGTTCGATATTAATAGCAAAGCAGTTATAGGCAAAGTTCAGAAAATTCAGCTTAGGAAGCTGTTATTTTTAACTTGTCCAGAGGCAACTCATGATTTTTATTTTTTACTTATAAAAGGAGACATCCCATAAGGATCCAGTTTAAATGGAGTATTTATTCCTTTAAATATTATTTTAGCACAAAGTCTAACTGCCTCTAGAACAAGGGCAGAAAAAGCAAGGAATGATGAAGGCAAAAAGCCTGAAGAAGTGATCTCCAAGAAAAGGAAAATACTGCCTGATGCAAGAACCACCACCCAAAAAGCAAGGAAAAAGAGGTTTTAAAAAGATTCTCCAAAAGCAGTTAGGGAATCTGCAATGCTCCACAACCCTCACAAAACATGATGCAAAGCACTAGAGACAAGGAGCTAATCAATCATTAGCAAAAGATCTAGGACAGTAAGTAATGGCTGAGAGCAAAGGTTTTAGAAAGTAAGCTTCATTGTTTCTTTGGGCTCATACCTCCAGGGTTACAAAAAAAACCCCAAAAAAACCAAAAGCAACAAATCAGCTTACATTTAAGCGTTTAAAAATGTATTTTGGTATAAAAGAACGAAATTTAAACGGAAGTAAAAGACCTGGATTAATCCGTTTTAAAGTTCTCTTCTGAGAATTACTAATGTTACTGCAACCACATAAACATTTCCTAACATGGATGAATTCCCCCCCCACCCTTCATTTTCTCTCTTATGAAGCACATAGTCATAATGTAATCAGCACATTGATATGTGCATTCTGCAAGAATCCACATCCATGGGAGAGGGCTCAGTAAAGTACTATGATGATAAGTTTCCTAAAATTCATTATTTTATGGAATTCACTTCCACAAGATCTGTTGAACAGAAACAGGTTTAGATGGCTTTTTTTTAAAGGTTTAGGTACATGCGGAGCATGGATTCTTCAAGGACTTTTAAATTACGATACCTAAAAAGATAAATATTTTTATATTTAAGTTCTAGATGCTTGAGATAGGTAACAGGGCCAATATCCTTAGGCCTTGCTTGTCAACTTCCAAAATCCCCCTGGTGACTACTGATGGAAAGTGGAGCAATGTGTCATGTCCTTAAAAAAAAAAAAGGAACAGCTTTGGTTGGGTTTTTTTTTTACAGAAAGGCCAAAGTTTCAATACTCTTCACAAACACAGCAAGACCAGATCCAAATTCACACATGCCATCCATCATGAAAGCTGGAAAATTCAGTCAGATGAGCTCTGACCATGCAGAGCATTAATACAGTTGCAGAGCTACTCAGCAAGTTGTCCAGGAAGCAGAGTTATCAGCAATGAAAAGAGCACCATGCCAGAAACAGCCCAGCACCACAAACTGTCACAAAGAAATATTTCGAAAGGTATCGAAGAGTCTGATTTGTCGCTTGCTGGGGCAAGTTATACGATTTTGCGACTCCCTCTGTCTATCAATGCTTGCCAGAATTGCAGTGCTGAAAAGCACAATGCCACTCATGCATAAGCAACTAATTATTGTATTAGAGTTGGAAGTTGGTGTTTTCTAACCTGTGGCCTCACCTGCCGAAGCAGTTCTTGATGCTTCAGTCGCAACCTTTCTTTTTCCATCTGCAGCTGCTGGAGTCTTATCTGTTGCTGTTGATTGGAAGTGCCACCTCCCAGGACTCCGCCGGGAGGACTTTGGGGGGCCAATGGCGGTGGCTGTTTCACTGGAGCGCTTTGGCTGATTCTCTGGTTCATAGCTGTAGAAGCAAACAAAAGAGCAGGCACTGTAAAGCAGTCTTATCCCCCAAACTCCTAATGTTTTGAAATATACAAGCCTTAATGCAGGGGACCCCAACACCCCCAGGCTGTGAACCAGCACCGGTCCGCACCATGCCAGAAACTGGGCTGGGCAAATAAGCGAGGTCTCAATCATGGAATGCACAGAAAAATATCTCTCTATGCAACTAGTCCCTAGTACCCAAAAGGTAGTAGGCCGCTGCCTTAGTGGATTCAATAAAGGGAGAATTAGGGCCAAATATAATAGTTTCCGCACATTAAAGGACATTGAGAACAGGAAGTGAGAAGTCAGAAAGGAAATAAGAATAAGTAAGAATTCGAGTAATAAGTAAATAAGTAAGAGTAAGAATTCCCATTTGCAAGTATAAATATATCTTGTTTACTATTTTTAACGCTAGAGTAGCCCCACAGTGAGATGAACGGCAAACACGGGTAGTCCTCGACTTACAAAGGTTTGTTTAGTGACCATTCAAAGTACAACAGCACTGAAAAAAAGTGACTTGCGACCATTTTTCACACTTATGACCATTGCAGCATCACCATGGTCATGTGATCAAAATTCAAGTGCTGGACAACTGACTCATATTTATGACCGTGTTGCAGTGTCCTGGAGTCAAATACTTTTTGAAATCTGACAATGGGAAAGCCAGGTTTCCTTAATAACTGTGTTACTAACTTAACAACTGCAGTGATTCAGTTAACAACTGTGGCAAGAAAGGTTGTAAAATGGGGCAAAACTCACTTAACAAATGTCTCACTTAGCAATGGAAATTTTGGGCTCAATACTTGGTCATAAGTTGAGGACTACCTGTAAATTTAACAAATCAATAATGCTAACATGAGATGGAAAAAAGGCAAATTTATGTTTTGAGTTCACCAACACACACTGTAAGTTTAAATCTGAAGGGATAATAATGTTAAAAAATCTCACAGGCTGCAGAGGAAAATCTAGTTGAATAGGGAAAGGAAATCTGTCTTGTTAATACTTCTAATAAAGGCCATCCAGATGGATCTGTCTGTCTGTCTGTCACTCTCTGTCTCTCTCGGAATTTCAAAGAGATTGCCAATACTGCACAAAGATAAATCCTGGAGACAGTTTAAAATTGAAACCATAGTATCAGTATATATGTACAAAATTTAGTTTGTGTATCCAAGGAAGTCCTCAGAACACGACTGTAATATATGCAGACATTATGTGATTAATATTTAGTGATACCCTTATTTCCAATATTATTTCAAACAGAACAATATGGCTTAATGAAAGGAAGAATTAAACCGAATTCAAAATAGCAACTGAAGAGGGGAAAAAAACAGGTCAGAGACTCCATAAACTTGGTTTATAGCCAGCCTTCACAAAATCTATTTAAATTATCCAAGCAGTTGGGCAAAACAGCTGTATTCCAATTACATGTTTTAGTCAGCTGGGTTTCTCCTAGGTCACAGAAATAAAATACTCTTAATACAGGCTCATTTAGAAAAATGTGTCCAGCTTCCATTTCTGTTGCAAAGAGACAACTCAACCAGTTCTACTGGGCTGTAAATCAAAATGAGGCTTTTTTTGTAGGCACGTGACAATAAGAACCAAACATTTTTTCAATCTCTCAACTGATTCTAAGCCAGGTCTAAGATATACAATGATTAACATTTATGAGCACAGCGCCTCTTAACAAAATCTCTGATAAAAAGAAATAAAGGTACAAAAGTGCTACTCAGCCTCTGCATTCTATTTCTGTAATAGGAGACTTCAAGGACTGTCTTGCCTTTAATAGAAAAGGCAAGAAACAAACAAACAAACAAACAAAGTGAAAACAAACATTTTTTTAAAAAAACGTTGACAAATATCTTTGGGCAGTGACACTGAACGCTACAACTTTCAATCCATGAGTGAAATAGAAAGATAATGTATTTTAAAGAGATTATTAACATTATTTTAAAACATTATTAACAGGAGAGAATAATTCTGTTGAAGAGGAGAAAGGAGTGAATGTGAGAGTCTAGAAAAACCATACAAATTAAGTTTCAACTGTAAAAGTCTCCCATCGGGGATTCTTTTTGTTTAATGCCTCTTTAGTGGCTCAAAACATACCGTTAACCTCCTTTTAAATGGTGCCTAAATTAAGGAAAGGGAAAAAGTAAATAGGTAGTCCTTTGTCTACTAGAATTTGGATTTATCTGTTTCCTGTTCTTTCTTTTCTTGGTTAGCAGAGAAGTATTTAAATATGGGGTTCTACACCCACACGTACCAAAGACCTCACAGGCAGACAAGAAGTCATTGTTTCACAGAGGATTTAGAAGGAAAAGGGATTTGGAAGAAGTGAAGGGAACAAGCTAGTAATGCACTGTTTACCTATCTTAGTTTCATGAAACCACCATGCCTTTTAACAAGGATAATTTTAGGAAAGAATGTTGCCTAGTCACCTTCTTGCTGTTCTAATGCAGTACCTTATCGAGTTATCCTTCTGAACTTATCAAAATCCAGTTTATTATACATACCCTACTTATTCTGTCTAAAAGGCAACTGTGCAGTATTTCTTTAAAAAAAAATCTGAAAACCAAAACCCTAGAAACTCTTTAACTACTGGTACTTAGTAAATACAAAGAACCAAATCATAAACAAGTATATCCATGTTTCTTTAGAACTAAATCCAACTATGTTCAAAGGGCTTTGCACTCCGTTTAAGTTGTAGGTAGGATTTAATGCTATGTCTATTTAAAAATGAAAAGGCTCTTTATTTGAACATTCACATTTTATACATTATGGGCAAACCTAAAAGGCACAAGCCTCAATAGAAAAATGGAAGACTATGCTGGCTTTAGATACTCAATGAGATGTTCTCCAGGATTCGCATGTCCATATAGATGGAGGGAGGGGTACTGGTTTCAATACATTTTCTTAAGTATTTATGACCATATACACCTACAGCAAGGAAAAACAAGGTATTTCTTCATGTTAGTCAACATAAACCAAAAGTAGGCAGATCTTAATTTTATATAAGAGTATCTCTACTTGTATAAGTGAATTAAAAACTGGTTCCCTGTTAGCCTTCAGTGAGAAAGTTTAATATAACGTATCACCAAGCTGTTTGACTTTCCAGTAACAGTTTCATGGAGGAATTGTGGGTTTTGAAAAGGGTTAAGAGACACCTAGAGCACCGCTGGAGGAAGATGAGGGAGGACTCTGATTGGATATGACACAGAGCTGCCTTTAAGGCCCATCTTGTGGCAGTTATGAGTGGTGAAACATCATCATTTCTATGCCCCTTATTGCATCCAGAGTGTTGCCTGGTGGCTCTGTTCAGGACTGCGTGGTCCCTCCTGGGACTGTGTGTGTGTGTGTATGTGTTTCTGAATGATTATCTTCATGGTTGCACGGAGGACTTTGCTCCATACCTACAAAATCACTTAGATTTGTGCCCAGTTGGAACTCGTATGTGATGGTCTATGTGAAATGTCTGCGGGAAAGGTCTTACCTAGTTACCTGGGAACAGTTCGATCCTGCTGGACTTGATGAAGTGGGCAGGGTCCCCAATGCTGTCAGTGCAACCACCTGTCAGTTAGATCTTTATCCTGGTTGATGACAGCTTCCATATCGTGACCACCAGATGGCTTCATGAAGTAATTAATTCCTTACTGCAAGAAAGGACATTCCTGGCTTTGGTTGGCCCCCTTCTTTAAAAAAAACATCTTGTGACCCCTACCTGCCTGGACAATTTTTGTCCAGTTTTCAACTTTCCATTTTTAGGGAAGGTGGTAGAGAAGGTGGTTGCTTGAAGAGGGCCCTGGGTGGAACAGATTATCTGGACCCCTTCCAGTCAGGATTCAGGCCTGGTTACAGGACAGGAACATTTGGTTGCATTTGCTGATGATCTCAGGTGAGAGTGGGATGGGGGTGGTACCAACATCCTTAATCTCTCAGCAGCCTTCCATACCATTGACCATAGTATCCCTTTGGTCTCACTGTTTGAGGTTGAGCAGTGCAGTTTTGTGCTGGTCTGGCTCCTTTCTTCCAGGCTGGTCCCAAGTGGTGCTGATAGGGAGTGAGAGATCCAATCCATTTTGGCTCCTTGTGGTGTGCCTCAGGGCTTGGTATTGGTACTCTCCTCTCTACTCCTCTTTAGCTTCTGTATGAAGCCACTGGGTGAAGTCATACATCACCATAGGTTGAAGTATTTATCAATACGCAGATGGTACTGAACTCTCTATGGTGAGCCAAGTGATGTTGTTGTTGCCTTCTTGCAGTGGCTGGAGGCTATGAGGGTCGGGATGGGACACAACAGCCTTTGACTAAACTCTGGCAAGACCAAGTGGTTTTGGGTACACGGAGCTTTGAGATCCAGGAGTTTAGCATCTCTAATTCTGGATTAGGTTGCATTACCTCAGAGAGACCCAGTGTCCAACTTGGGGTTCTCCTGGGACTTGTGACTTCTGCTCAAAGAGTGGGTGGCAGTCTGGGTTAGAAGAACCTTTGCACAACTCTATGTTGTATGCCAGTTGCATCCTTTCTTGGATTGGGAGTCCCTGCATTCAGTCATTCAAGCCCTGGTCATCTCACATCGGGACTATTGCAATGTACTCTACATGGGGCTACCCTTGAAAGAGTATTTGGAAACTACAATTAATGCAGAATACAGTGGTGTGGGCAGTCCTCTAGGGTGGCCCATGTTACACCAATGTTCTGCAAGTTGCATTGGCTACTGTTTTGCTTTTGGGTGCAATTTAATATGTTGGTTACCACCAGTGAAACCCTTCATGGCATGGGTTGATTTTTCTTTAGAGCCTGAGATTTTATTAGAGATGCTCATGATTTCAGAATCTCTACACCATTAAGGCCAAGAACTCACTGTTTACATTATTTGAAAACTTAACAAATTCTAACATGTCTTATTACCGTTATTAACCTGCACAGCATGTATATATATATATTATTTACGATTTATAAAATGGTTCAATCCAGTTATAAAGTGTAAGTAACTTATTGTTAAAAATTCTCAGTATTCTTAAAATATGATCATAAACCTTTTCAGGAATATATTTTTAAATAAAAGAAGACAGGAAAATACACTTCTAATTATGCATTCAATTCTTGGTACAGAAGAGAAGCGTACACTTGTTTTGTGATTCAGATGTCATAGCAAAGTGTGCAACTGAATAACTACTGACTGAAAAAAGGAGAGACGTGAACCCATCTAGTTCTAGTTACCTAGTTTTCTAAGCATAATTTAGAGAAAATAACAAGCAAGGGGTGCTCATGCCATTTTGCATTTGTCCAATACAAAAAGGACAGAACTCCATCTACTCCTTCTCCAGTCTATAGAGCAGGGGTCTCCAAACTTGGCAACTT
>JANHZT010003474.1:131565-142274 GCA_032468215.1 Stegonotus admiraltiensis | reverse complement strand
CAAATTTAAAACCAAATTTAAAATCCCCAAATTTAAAATCCAATAAACCCATCAATTAAAATCACAAATCAGGCCAGGCCGGGTTGTTGAAATAAGCAGGTCTTGAGAGCACGATGGAAATTATGCAGGTCTGGAATCCTTCAGACCTCTGGGGGCAGCTTGTTCCAGAAGGCAGGTGCACCCACAGAGAAGGCCCTCCCCCTGAGGGTCGCCAGTCGACACTGTCTGACCAATGGCGCCCTGAGGAGCCCCTCTCTGTGGGAGCATACCCACACTTTATATGTGTTATGGGAGCGGCATGGCGCTCCCATGTAACACCCCTCCTGAGTGAGCTGCACTGGCTCCCAGTGGTCTTCTGGGTGCACTTCAAGGTATTGGTTACCACCTTTAGAGCACTCCATGGCTTAGGACCCGGCTATTTATGAGACTGCCTGTTGCCACTGATAGCCTCCCACCAACCAGTACGCTCCCATAGAGAGGGGATCCTCAGGGTGCCGTTGGTCAAACAATGTTGACTGGCGGCCCCCAGGGGGAGGGCCTTCTCTGTGGGAGCACCTACCCTCTGGAACGAGCTGCCCCCAGAGATACGGCGGATCCCGGATCTATGCACCTTTCGTCAGGCCCTAAAGACATTTTTATTCCAACAAGCCGGGCTGGCCTGAACTTTTTAAATTTTTTAATTGTTAATTATGGGTTTTAATATAGGGGTGTTTTAACTGTGAGCCAAATTAATTTAATTGGATTTTAATACTGTTTTAAATTTTGTATTTCTTGTGTTTTATTTGTTGGCTGTTCACCGCCCCGAGTCCTTTGGGAGAAGGATGGTATATAAGTACAAACAAACAAACAAACAAACAAACAAACAAACAATAAATAAATAAATAAATAAATAATATGTACTTAAAGGAAAGGAAATTAAAATCCTAGTTTTAAAACTTGATTCTTCTGAAAGTGCCAATCTACCATCTAAATCTTGGAGAGTCTACTATTCCATAGGCAACCTTTATAACAGAGAATGTTTGTTTGTTGGGCATCATTATATGGCACTTTTAAAGATGGCCGTTGGACTATATCCAACTCGTTAGATCTCACAAGGCCAGCAGAAATAATTGGAGATAGGTATCTCTTAAATAACCCAGTCCCATGCCATGAAGGGTATTGTAAATGATAACCAGCACCTTGTATTGAATCTGAAAGCTTCCTGGGAGCCTATGTGACTCAAAAACTTAAGGTATTTTATGGAAGAATTGAGGCATACCCATAATTAGTCACAGTGCTGCATTCAGGACCTGTAGTTTCCAAGTAGTCTTCAAGTCCACTCCTATAAGGAACTCATTGTAATAATCCAGATGAGAAGGAATCAAAGCATGAGTGACAATGAGCAGAGCTGTCCTGGCTAGGCACAAGCACTATTGATACACAAGATGGACCTGTGCAAAGGCTCATCTAATCACAATTACCATCTGTATCTCCCATAGAAGAGTCTAGGAAGACCTCCAAATTGTGCACCAGCTCTGTCTGGGGAAGTGCTACCCCACTCAGAAGATAGTAAAACTCCAGATGTAGGAGGCAAAATCCACAATAATTCATTCTTGCCAGGATTGACCCTGATGTTTGGTGCAGACTAGAATATGAGTTAAAGTAGCACCTATGCTAAGCTTATTGTGTGGAACACATTTATTAAATAATTCAGTGGTGAAATTCAATTTTATTTTACTACCGGTTCTGTGGCCGTGACTTGGTGGGCATGGTGTGGTATGGTGGGAGTGGCTTGGTGGGCATGGCAGGGGAAGGATACTGCAAAATATCCATTCCCATCCCACTCCAGGAGAAGGATACTGCAAAATCCCCATTCCCACCCCACTCTGTGGCCAGCCAGAGGTGGTATTTGCCAATTCTCAGAGATACTCAAAATTTACACTACTGGTTCTCCAGAACCTGTCAGAACCTGCTGGATTTCACCCCTGAGATAATTCTATTTTCCACTGTTAATCCTTCTTCTACTGATTTCCAACTAAATATAGGACTTCCTTCCCTCTTTCTCCCCAAGGGCACAGCTATTTTCAATACTCTCAAAATAAGATACATTTGTATTCCAACTTCCTAGCTTACCAAATGATCAGCATTCTTCTGCAATTAAAATGTCCCAAAACCCCCAAGCCTAGGACGCTTATGTTACCTTTCCTTTTGAAAAGATTGACTCTAGTTTTTTATCATGAGCAGCTCACAGTAGCGTAACATTGACTTTTGTTTTTCTTTAGCATTCCTTTATTTCTTCACCAATTTCTTAATAGTCCTACTCAGGAAGACCCCTGTGTACTATTTGCTTCAGTGAACTCTCACAAAGTGCTCAGTGATCTACAATTTTGTAATGTTCAATTACTCTTGGATTGAATCACAAAAGAAAGGTGACTATTAATGACTCTAAAAACATTAAATGAGATCAATAAACGTTCAAAATTTTGATCCCAGGGGACCTTTCAACAATCCTTTTTCCACTCAGTTACTTTTGGAAGAAGATGTAGTTGAAATGAATCCTCCATCTGTTAATGGCAGTCTTAGACCTTTCATTTGCATTAAGTAAAGAATAATTAGCCCCTTTGCATTTTGGAAGGCTTTGAAAACAGTCTTTGACATAATAGCCATCAACCTACCTGCTGAAAAAGATACAGGCTTTCAGCCTTGAGGGTTGTTTTTTTTTGTTTGTTTGTTTTTTGATAAAATCAAATGTTCCTGGGAAGAAATATGATAATTGATTAAGAACTGAGTAATCAATTAGGTTTTCCAGCTGACTAAACTAAACTAAGCTAAAGCTTCATATGCTTTAGGCATTAGAAGATATATAAGGTAACATTTTCCAGGAAGTTGCCCGGTTATACTATTGCAGATTGATTAAAATTCTTTGTGGCAGATTTATTAATTTCTGCTTATCTCTTTCACCTGTATAGTCCACCTACCATTTCTTGAATGTAGGAACATGTAATGTCCTCCTCCACCCAGTTCATCACAAATACACTCTTTGTTTGTGTTAGAACTTCCACTTCAAATTTGTTTTCTGTCATCAACCATCTTAAATGCTTCCAAGCAGATGGTCTTCAGTGTTTCCTTCCAATCTAGTGACAGCATCAGCTCTGATTGGTTATAACAGTTGACGTGTCCCCTATTCCAGAGGTTCCAATCTTGGCATCTTAAAGATATATAGACTTCAACTCCCAGAATTCCCAGCCAGATGTTTTAATGTTTTAAAATAGCCAAGATTGGGATCCCATGCCCTACTGAACAATGGCTGGCTTGTGCTGCCATTTCACTCTGGATTCTCTGACTGCTATATTCTCCACTGGATCGACATCAGCTGGATCTGACATTTAATCCAACAATGGCTTGTTAAAGCAATAAACTTTCTTCTCTCATGTTTTCCAATCTACTCTGGCAACTCTGTTCAACCTTTGCAACTCCCACTGGGCATTGTTGCATTTACTGCCCAGACTGTGTGAAATATGCTCCTCTTTTTCTCCTGTGTATTTTTCCTTGGTTTTGCAATTAAAAAAAAGAAAAGTTCAGAAGGCCTTATAATACAAAGGTTCAACAAAATCCTATTAAATCCTACATCAATTGGTGATGGGGGTTGTTAGACTGTTCGAGGCACTCTTGCAGGAAGTGCAATGCTTGAAATGCAGGGGGAGGAGGGACAACATATCAAAGATATAGTATCTCATCTGGCAATCATCATGGCATCGTAGCTATGGCGGTTCCACAAAGGGTTGAAAAATATGTACCATATATGGCAGTGATGGCAAACCTTTTCGGCACTGAGTGCCCAAACTGGAATGTGCATATGCACATGTGCATGCATGTGTGCGCCAGTCAGTTGGTCTTTGGTTTTTTGGCATTCTGGCACATGCGAAGACCAGCTGGCTGGCATACATGCACATGCTGGAAACAAGAAGACCAGCTGGTGACAGTGTGCATGCCCACAGAGAGGGTTCTGCGTGCCACTCTGGCACATGTGCCATAGGTCCACCATCACGGATATATGGGGACTATAATATATACAGGTTAAGCAAGAGAATATGGGGTGTGGGGTATCCCTCTGTGCAAATATCTGGGAAACCCTATGCAAAGATTGTGGGGAGGAAGAAGTCTCTTAGGCCCAAAACTTTTCAAAATCTTCATAAACCATTTAGATGAGGGGATAGAAGGGGAACTCATTAACTTTGCAGACAGTACTAAGCTGGGGAAAATAGCCAATACTTTAGAAGATAGACTCAAGATCCAGGAGGACCTTTACAGACTTGAACACTGGGTGCTATCCAATAAATGCAATTCAGGGGTGAGAAAAATAAGGTTTTACACCTAGGCAAGAAAACCAAATGCACAATTGTAGAATACTGATGGTATTCTACCACCAGTATTCTGAAGAGGATGCCACACAGTAATTGAACCACCTGCCCATAATTGCCTTACTTCCACAGAACATAATGCCCAGAAGCTGGAAAATTACCATACTGAAACTGCAGTGGCCAAAATTCAAACTATGTCATCAGCCATCTTAAAACCCTTCCCCATTGCCACAATCCAGACTGGTTTCAAAAACAGCTGGGAGCAGCACAGGAGACAGGCAGACTACCATAATAAGAGAGTTGGGAGGGACCTTGGAGGTCTTCTAAGTGCAACCCCCCTACTCAGGCAAGAGTTCGTATACCATTTCAGACAGATGGCATTTTAGGCTGACGTGTGGATTTGTCCTAAGACTGGTAACTAAGCGAACTGATGCCAAGCACATTTTTTACCACTCATGTATGATGGAAGGATTCTATCAGCTATCTGGTTTTATGTCTGAAATTACTGCTTGGTTAGTAGGTACTACTGAACTTAATGAATTTTCACCTGGTGCTGGTCTGATTTAATCTGTTTCTCAGTGGCCTTTATGTAGCCAAAAGATGTCTAGGTCAAAAATTTAAGTCGGGCAAACTTTTCTCTCACACACATTTAACAGCTTATCTTAGTTTACTATATATGTACCCAGAATTATTCAAGGCTCATGGACTGATATCAGAATGTTAAAAATCCCTGCTTGATAATTCAGAAATCCTGTAAGAGCCTTATTTTTCTTCAATTCCCTAGTTTTTTTTTCCTTTGATTTAAAAGGGATACCAAATGATAATGTCAGTTTACTAAGCAGCATCTTAAGCAGGTGCTCAAATCTTCAGGTTTTTTAAACCATGGTTTTTAAAAGATGAAAAATAAAATAATAAGACCAATTTGTAAAGAGAAAAGGTGAGGGCTAGGGAAGTGGTCCAATGCTTGTCTTCAGTACCAATTGTTAAGCAATAATAGAAGAGCATTGTCACTCTTATGTTCAGCCTGGATGCTGAATTTAACCTTACTGTCCCTTGAGTGACCCAGAATATTGGACTAACTGAATTCTTGGATTGATCCAGCAGGGCTCTTTTTAAGAAGTGTCTTTTCTATTTTAAGAAGTTGAAATCATTATTTCTGAACTGGTCCACTCAGCATGTTTTCTATCCCCATAACCCACATATGACTTATTCATAGCTGTCAAGCTTAGGGGTGGGGTGGGGGGTAGAGAAGCACCTGGATTTCTGAAAAGATATTTATTGCTAGTAGAGTAGTGTAAGTCTATCAAAGCAATATTCCAGGTCAATTTATAGCTCCAGAATTAAGGCAGAATTATTTTGAGTTTCTTTCTCTTGCTTCTCCTTCTGCCCTGGGCCAAAGGATTGATGTTCTTTCTTTGTCTGCATGCCCAAGACCAGCTAAACTTCCCATCATTTGGACCTTTCAATAGCCTTGTCTCAATCAAATGGGAATCAAGCCTGATAGTGCAGCTAACAAAAGAAAGACAATGATTAGTGTTGAACTAGAGAGAATTCCCATATCACATTTGCAAGAGGAAAAAATAGAAGCATTACCAGTTTAGCAGCTTTCACGAACCTATGACCAACAACTATAGATGAAGCACTGCCAAAAAGAAGAAAGCAGATAACTTCTTACATAGCAATAGCACTTAGATTGATATACCACTTCACAGTGCTTTACAGCACTCTCTATGAGATTTGCAGAGTTAGCATATTGCCCCCAGAATCTGGGTCCTCATTTTACCAACCTCAGAAGGATGGAAGGCTGAGTCAACCTTGAGCCTGGTGTGATTTGAACTGCTGGTAGTGAGCAGTGAGCCTACAATGCTACATTCCAACTACTGCACCATCCTCACTCTTTTAAAATCCATCCACTCTGTTGTATTTTCCTTTATTATTTTAAAGATGCTAGTTGTATTCTAATATTTTGTGGAATTGTTTGTTTGATAGACAATTTATAACAGGAGTTCTTGCAGAAAGGTCAGTGATTTGATTGAAATAACATGGCATCACATTAATTGAAATCATTCCTGGGGCATCTGCAGGCACTGTGGAAAACAAGTAAAAACTGAGTATTCATAAATAAGGAAGAACTAGGGAGAATTATACCATGAATCAAAATACAGGTAGACCTCAGCTTATGACCACAATTAACCCCAAAATTTCTGTAGTTAAGTGAGACATTTGTAAAATGAGCATTGCCCCATTTTATGACCTTTCTTTCCACAGTTGTTAAGTGAATCTCTGCAGCTGATAAATTAATAACCCGGCTGTTAAGTGAATCTGGTTTCCCCATTGACTTTGCTTGTCAGAAGGTCGCAAAAGGTGATCATGTGACCTTGGGACATAGCAACAGTCATAAATATGAACATCTGAATTTTGATCACATGATCATGGGGATGCTGCAAAGGTTGTAACTGTGAAAAACTGTCATAAGTTACATTTTTCAGTGCCGTTGTAACTTTGAACAGTCACTAAATAAACTGTTCTAATTCAAGGACTTCCTGTAGTCCAATAGCCAAGTTTTTAATAACTCAGATAGCACTCCAATGAGTTACATCCAAATATGTGTTATATTGTTCCACTTTGATTTGCTGGTGAGATGTGACAATCACAGCACAATCCTTTCATTTCAGGACAGGATTTATTATATGCACTGAGATCCTGAACCTTGATACAATTCAGTCCTCAGATGAATTAATTACACAGGGACTCACACCAGTATTTGTGGTATTAAATGTGAGCAGAACTGAGAAATAATGGCACATATTTATCTAATTAAGTTATTACAAGCTGTTGAAAGAAATACAAGAAACCACCTGGATGCGAATCAATGATTCATTAGATAGAAGTTATCTATTTGGTGGCATTGTCTCAGTGCTATCCATTTAGATTAATGAGCAAACTTAGGGCAAATATATCCTGCCAATATACATGCCTGGAAATTATTATTTATGATGCATGTAACATTCATTTGATTTGGAGTTCACAAGGAAATGTGAGCCAGTGATGTAAGACCAGTCCCAAATGAAGAATGTTGTTGCATACCAATAAAGGTTGAGTTAGTGCTGATGTTTGGGACTTTGGCAGATGCGCAGAAGAACATATGATCCAGTGATGCAAATAGCTCCTTGTTTAGAAGTGGGATGCCATGCCATTTCACAATTTTGCTTCAATGGAGCATTTGGCTTAAAGCCTTAATTAATGTTCCTTTAAAGAGCAGCAAAGACTTGCAAATTATTTCTGCTATGGGAAGATGGAAAGTACCTCTAAGATGTATTACTATGTATAGCAAGATTCTTTGAACTAAATCTTGGACAATTTCCTGCTCATCTTAACATTGAACTAGACTCTGCTAGGTCCTTGGTAATATTTTTCTTGGGCCAAGTGATTGTGGAAATTGGCAATAGATTTACTCACAAATGCCTACCTATTGAAAGCTCAGAAAATTCTTGATTGAAACTGCTTTGGTTGTTCTATTTCCAGATAAGTAATAATTCATTTTCACATATTTCATAAGAACAGGATGTGATACATTTCACAATACATTGCCACTTTTGATTTCCTTATAGAAATTTGCCAAAAAAAGTGTCTTACTGAAATTAAATTTCAAGCTTTTGGTCTGAAAGTTCATTTGCAGTCATGTTTGCTTCAATGTTATAAGCAATGTATTGATGAGACACTGAAAATAAGAAGTACTGAGCATTCATTCATCCAATCAGATGGAGAATATCACAAGAAACGAAATGCCTTTGTTTCAAGACACAGGAAAGAACGAAAATATTGTGACCTGCACAATAATAATGAATGAAATAATACTGGTGCTTTCGATTTTGCTAAGAAATTATGCCTTTCAAAAATACAATTCAAAAGAAGCGGCTGGTGAATGAAAGAAATCATAAATATGAACACTTGTGAAATAAAATGCTTCATTTATGTATACCTGCTATCATGTTATAGGTATCAAATGCCAGGACATACAGTAAGTATGAATGAGCAGATTTGCGTGATAACCTCACCATGCATATGTTGTCATTTGGGGACTGTCATGTTTTTGTTTCAAATACTGTAGTGTATTATAGAAAACATTTGGCCATATCACCTTTCAGCTCTCTGGTGTGTTTCCTCTGGAAAAATACATGACTTGCATTGCCCTTGCTTTCAACCTTACTTGATCCTGCAAAGAGCAGGCAGTTAACTGAGGAAAGAGAAAAGTATTATTAAAAGTGATGAAATTGCGGCAGGGTTCATTTCCTGGGGATCATGTATTGGTGGTGGTGGTGGGGATAGAGGGACATTGACTCCCTTCCTCAGAGCATCTCTTTTAGGCCAATATTTTAAAAAATGAATCCGTAGCCTTCATCTGAAACGTTTATTGTATTCCTCCACTTTTCCCTGCTTTGGTTTGTGTGGGACTGCACATAATGATAAAAAGGGAGCTGCTATGTATTCTCTCTTGCTATCGTCACATTTTTATTCATGGAATTTAAATAATACATCAATACATCAATATAAAAAAATGCATTGATTCCCTGATCTGCTATTTGGAGCTCTGAATCTCTGATACGCTTTAAGGACGTTCATGCCCACTTATTTGAGAGTAAGACCCTTTGAAATCAGTGGGTAGGACTTCAGAATAAATGTTATATGAGAAGACATGTCCAGAATTACAGTCTTAGGCTATAGTTCAGGATCCTGCTCACAGCAGCATCTTAAAGGCCAAAGAAATGGTGAGATATCCCTTTATGAGATATCTTTTTTTCTTTTAAATTATTATTATTTATGAGAGCCGAGGTGGTGCAGAGGTTAGAGTGCACTACTGCAGGCTACTGCAGCTGACTGTTAGCTGCCGTTCAGCAGTTCAAATCTCACCGGCTTAAGGTTGACTCAGCCTTCCATCCTTCTGAGGTAGGTAAAATGGGGACCCAGATTGTTGGGGGCAATAGGCTGTAAATTCTGTAAACCGCTTAGAGAGGGCTGTAAAAGCACTATGAAGTGGTATATAAATCTATGTGCTCTTGCTATTATTATTTAAATTATTATTTCTTTACATTCAAAATATTCTGGTAACGTTTAAGATTTTATACTACTTCAGTTAATTTTAAGAATAATTTGTAGAACCAGGTCAGACATGTGAGGATGAATTGCTTTCAGAAGGACTACACTGGTTATGATCAGTTATTTTCTGGAATCATTCATTGTTATGTTCACTGTGCATACAGTGAAGACACAAAACACAAAAGGAAGGGATGTAAACAACTTCCTTATTTCTTGTAGGATTCTTAACAAACACATGAGGACTAAAATATGTGGACCATAGAGTTGTGTATCCTGGATCCACTTCCTGTAACTGAGGTCCTTCCTGCTCTCTTACTCTGCACACACACCCTCAGGGATCTGAAGATCTGAAGAGAGCTACTTTAAAGGGAGCATCACCAGCCATCACAGAAACAACAGCTTCCTTTCCAATTACTTTGATGAAGTCAAGAAAAATGCAGTTGGGGTGAGTTGCAGGGAGAACCACCTGCACAACCTTGTCCTTTCCATAAGTAGGACAGTTTCTACTGTTCAGTTCCTTTATTCTGGATGGGTAACATATTTTTAGACTAAGTACTTGCCTCCCAATACATCCTCTGCCCATCATTTATTTTTTAACAAAGTTATACGGCATGTGGATCTGAGTATTTTAAGGATCCCCTTTCTCCACTAGATTCTGCCTATCTTACCTGAATAATTATCTGCTGAGATTCCCAAATCTTCTTGGTTCAGAGTTCCTTGGTGTCTTAGTAATTTTTTTCATGGCATTCTGGGAAGTTCCCAAATGGTAACAGTTTTGTTTATTATATAGCAAATATCCCTGAGCACTGAAGTGCACATATAGTGTATTACATAGTGATCAGCGGTGGGTTCTTCCCGGTTTGGCCCGGTTCTGCCGAGCTGGTAGCGGTGACAATATGATGTCACCAAACTGGTTCTCTTTGTTTGGGACCTGGGCCCTCCCCCTCCCCCGCATTATTCTTACCTTTTATTTGGCCCTGCCCCCAATCTATTCGCTGCCTCTGAGTCCCAGCTGATCGGCTGGAAAGAAAAAAACTGTTTAAACTCTTGCTGCAGGGTTTCAAAGGGCTGCCCTACAGCTGATCAGTGTTAAAAGGCAATGTGGTGGTAGACCGGTGCCTCTAGAAACAAATGGGTAGACCAGGATGCTCCAAGAACAAATGGGTAGACCAGTACAGCTCTGCAAGCAGTTAAAAGCCTCGTAGACCAGTACCTCTGCTAAACCCTAAAGAATTGTCACATGACCATCAAACCACACCCACACAATAAACC
>JANHZT010003474.1:121076-131465 GCA_032468215.1 Stegonotus admiraltiensis | reverse complement strand
GCTAAACCCTAAAGAATTGTCACATGACCATCAAACCACACCCACAAAATAAACCACGCCCACAGAACCGGTAGTAAAAAATTTTAGAACCCACCCCTGATAGTGATATAGTGTATATATACATGTATAAAATAAATCCCTGTTAACCAGGGATTATACATATACACATACATGCAGATACATACATGCATATATATATTCCCAAAGGCCTTCCAAGTCCATCAGAGTGGGAGCTACATTTGCTACAAGGAACAGGCTGCTCCAGAGGATGGCAGCTCCCCTACAAATGCCTACTTTGGAGCTCCCACCCATGGACTTCTTAGAAGGACAGGTAGAAGGACAGTGCTAATTCAGAATTTGTAGGTACAATCTCTTTAGATTAGTCAGCCTCACAAATACCCAAGTCCTTAACCATATAGGACTTTATAGGTAATGACCATCATCTTAAACTTTATTCAGAAGCTAACTGGTTGTAACCAAGGTTGGTTTTAGCAGTTCCAAGCTTTTTACCATCAAAGTGAAGAAAATAAGTGGAAAAAGAAGTATTATAATCTCCTTGTAGGAAAAAGGTCGAAGGAGAGGGGCCAGAATATCGGTCTTCCAGTAAGATAAAGCAGAGCTAAAACTGGGAGTCCTTTGCTTGTTATCTGTATTTCTAATACAAGCAATGGTCAATAAATAAAAATTTCAAAGAGTTGACGCTTCTGGAATTGTATCTCCAACAAGAATTGAACTTTTATGGTTACCTATGTTGGATATGTGAAAACCTGGAAAGCTTTCTCCTTGGACAAAATGAAAGATTTTCCCAATAATGTCTTTGACACAGAAGGCATTCTACTGGGTTGTTCACAATGCCTGGCTAGATCATCTGCATCAGTGCCCACAACAGGTGGGAAAACAGAATAGGAAAGAGATAGATCCAGAATTGTGATTCAAGCTGTGCCTTTTTTAATATGTATGTAATGTCAACACATATAAAAGGGATGTTGAGTCTTCATTATGACACTGCATTTTCCATTTTGCTCTTATCAGTACACCCTACCCATGCCATGGACACAGTTGTCCCACTATCTCTGTTCCTCCCTCAAGGAAAGTGGTTACTATTGATAAAGAAAGAGTGTCTTTATTATAAAGAAATTGACATCTCCCTTTTAACTATGTTAAATATGATTTTGATAAGTCCACATATGTTAAACTCTGATCCTGATTTAACTGTGTCAATCAGTTGCTCCTTCAGCCTCTTGATCTCACGTTTTTTTATTTCTTTATTTATTCCACAGCTCCCTTTTCTTCCCTAAAGTATATCTTCTTCTTTTTTTGGAATAAATTTAGTAATCAGTAAATAATATTTGGCCATCTGGATCCTTTAAATATTTTTTGAATGAAGCTCAATGCTTCTGTTTCTTTTTGGCTTGATGTTCTTTTTCATTTTAGATACACTTCGGGTAGAGTAGAGAAATTCCACTTATTAAATATTTAGCCGGAAAGAAAGTTCATGTTTGTTTATTTTCTCAGAGCTTAAAAGGAAGAAAGCTTTTTTAAACATCTTTTCCAAAAAGTTATTGAATATACCTCCGTTTTTCTGGTTTCAGAGAGATGGGTTAGCAAAAGTCAATTCCACACATGAGATTAAGAAAAGCCCAAAGAGCTGTCAAATTCAGTTTTCTTAGATGTGGGCCAGGATTCCTTAGAAGTTTGCTTTGTAGGAGAGAAGCTACATGTAGCGAAAGTACAATATCTGGCATGTCAGCCCCTGACAGGTGAATTCTACTTGTCAAGTCACATCTGACATTTATTTCCTTTTGGTCTCAGGAATGGGATGATTACAAAGAATCTTCCAGAGTTCCATTGTTCTTTTCCTAAAGTAGATGAAATTGGATTTTTTTAAAAAATAGAACTTTGTTATTTTACATGTTGTTGAATATAAAATATCAAGAAAACTATATTTGAGGACATGTGGTGAAATCATTGAGATTAAGTAACTAAGATTTTTTTTCATTTGTGTTAATTCTATAGAGTCATTTAAAATTATTTGGTTCTCCCTTAAAACTTTTTTTAAAAAGTTTACATTGTAATTTGTTTAGTTTTACCTTAGGACGTTGTATGATCCTAGCATTGTGGAGTATAAATGATGATTTACACCATGAGTAATACCTGAATTTGTGAAACTGCTCCCAAGGGGAAAAAAGGATAGTCCTAGTGTCAAGTTTGTTTTCTAATCCATCTGCCTTTAATCAAATCTTCTACTGGCTCTCCAACCATAAGAGAGGTCTAAAATTATGCCAGTCTGGATATCTGGAGTCCATCTAGTCTCTCATGGATTCGAGGTATCTTGTGTTATGAATGGTCAAACTGTAAAGCAGGATATCATTTACGTACTGATAGTATTGATGGATAATTTCTTCCAGCAGTTTCAATAGGGCCTCCAACCCTCCCCAACCCCAACAGGCCTTCTCAAATGAAAGGGTGATCAATGTTACTGAATGCTGCTGAAACATCTAGCAGAACAAAAAGGGACACAATCCCCCTTTCCCTTCACTTCCATTTCAAGTCATTCACAGCAGCAACCAATGAAAGCTGCATCCCATACTCAATCTTGAAAATGGACCAGAAAGGACCCAGATAATTTGTTTTATCTAGAGCCCTCTGTGGTTAATGTAGTACCCATTTCCCCAAAAATAAGACCTATCCAAAAATAAGACCTAGCACGTGTTTATGTGTGCTCCTAATATAAGCCCTACTCCCAAAACAAGCCCTATTTAAGAGCCTGCACAGCCAGTCACCTGCGCATTCCGTCTGGTTGCTTGTGGTGCCGCAGCCACAAGATGAGGCAGAGTGGTGGTGGAGCTGCCCCATACGCTCCACACCGGCTTATCTCAGGGCCCCTGCAGCCCAGCCATCTATGCCCCGAAACCTGCCTCACAGTGGCAGTACCAGCAGCCATATGCAGCAGGAGCCCACATGGTTACTGGCCCACTTCTGCTTGCTCATGGCCACAACAGATCAGGAGGCTGAGTGGCAAGTTGGTGCCACAGCTGCGAGGCAAGGCAGGTAGCAGGGCATGGATGGCTTGGCTGCGGGGACCCTGAGATAAGCCAGTGAGGGGAACATGAGGCAGCTTCACCCCCCACCTCATGGAGGCAGCACTGGCATGCCACATGGCCTCCTGCCCTACCACAAGCAAGCAGAAGAAGTGGGCTCCAATATAGGGGGGAAAAATAAGACACCTCTCAAAAATAAGTGCTTATTTTGTGGCCCAAAAGAAAATAAGACCCAGTCTTATTTTCAGGGAAACACAGATATTTATGTAGTTAGATTAATTGTTTGTTCTATAATTTGCAGGAGGTTAGAGACTCCTATTCAGATAATATGATATCATGACATCATAGTTAAGAATACCCAGTGGGATTAGGCCATGGTTTGATCCAAACTCAGCCTCATTTTCTGTAGGACAGGCTCACTGAAATCAGTGATGTTTAAAATAAGATTGCATCTGAGTACAATCCATTTTCTGCACAGCTAGACAAAGGTCAAGGAGGTTTAATCCAAAAATAAATGTTCAAGCAGCATGAAAAGTATAAAAATATATTCAACAACAAAACGACAGCTTACCTTGTTGTTGTTCTATAAAAGAAAGTACAGTTCTGCAGGGAATGCTGCCTTTTGTTGTTATTTAGGGATTACAGTGAAAAAAATTGTGGGATTGTTAGCAATATTAGTACTATTTTGTTTTTGATATCCCTATCCAGTGAAAGCTAGTAGATTTATGAAATCTAAAATGTTGAAATTATTTAAAGGTTTTAATAAACAGAAACCATATTGAAAACAGCTTTCATAGTATTTAACAATATAATTCAGGACTTGTTTTGAATAATAGAAACCTTTAAAGGATTTTACAAGGTCAAAACACCGAACTGCAAGAAATGACTGATATTATATTGAAATATACTATTTTGTTATACTGATATAAAAACAGGGAAAGTCCCTGATCCATACAGCTTTGGGAAGCATGAGTGTAAAACATACAAGGAGTTTCTTATTCCTGTATTGTTGGAACTATATACTGAAATAGTTCTCCTTCTATTTTTATGATGCTTATATCACAATAATACTGAAACCTGGTACAGGTTTTCTTTTATGTGCAATCTGTTGCTTGATTTCTTCATATTAAATGTGGATGATAATTTTTTTAATTGAAACTGTAAAATATATTACTTTCAGTAATTCATACTATTCAACCTAACTTCATAAAAGAGCATGAAGCTATAGATGATATCAGATTGATAACTGATATATTAGAAATTCAAAAGAAAAAGAAATTGAATTATCAGTTGTGGCCTTGCTGGATGCAGAAAATGCCTTTGATACAGTACAGATTAAAATGTTGGAATACGTCTTAGTAAGATAAGGATCTCCTCCTGTTTTTACGAGCTATGTGAAAATATAGTACCATAATCAATGAGCAAAAATTATTATAAAGGGAATTATTTTTTTTTAATTTAAGAGATTATATGGAACTTGTCAAGGTTGCCCTTTATTTTCTTTCATATTTAATATTTGTCTATCACCAGGGATATACTCTAATATAAATTTATATTATATATTGATGATATTTTGGGTCATTGACAATTCTCAGAGCTCTTTAGCAAAAAGAACTAAATTCAATGGTTTAGTAAATTAGTTAAATCACATTATTCAATATATTGGAGTAAATATAATAACTTCCTTCAGTAAGTTATTACTCAACAGTTTCGTAAACTGGTTAATTGACACTATTAATATACTGATATAAGCATAATAATTATAATCTTCTGCAGTCACAACATAAGCCTAAAACTGAAAATCAGGCTTGTTAGATGTTACATCTTTTCTATCCTGCTCTATGGAGTAGAGTTGGTCTCTGACAGAAAACCTCTTGAAGAAACTAGAAGCATTTGAAATGTGGATTTACAGACAGCTGTTACGTATAAACTGAGTTAACAAAATCACAAATGAGGTGATAAACCACCTGTACAGGGAAATAATCAAAGCTATTAAAAAGTGAAAGTTAGAATATTTTGGACATATATGTGCAACACCCAGAAAAATACGGCATCCTTCACCTAATCCTCCAGGGAAAGATTGAAGGCAAACGGGGTCCAGGCAGAAGAAGAACATCATGGCTTCAAAACCTAAGGGACTGGTTTGGACAAAACTCAGCAGCAATTTTTCATGTGGTTGTTGACAAAAATAGGATTGCCAACACGATCGCCAACATCCGATGATGGATATGGCACAAGAAGAAATATAATAACTTCAGCTGGATCTAGAATATCAAAAAAATCATGTCCGATCACATGATGACTTACTTTACAACTATTACAATTAACATTGTGGCAATTTGCAATTTACAATTATGGTTATAGATTGAGGACCACCTGTATAGTATAACAGACAAAATAGTAGTTAGAACCATCTCATTTTCCTGCTTTAAATTGACTTCTTCTATGGCACAGGACTAGTTTTCTCTCAAGATATGGGGTGGTATTCTTTTGAAAACCATGTCCTGCTTTCTTACTAAAGTTAGAAATGTTTAAAAGTGTTAAACTTGTGTTTCAAAAACAGATCTAGAATTCTTTTAGTGTGCTACAATATATGGAGCTTCTGTTAATACCTGAGCGTTAATAGGCAGATCCCTCTGCAGAAAATTGCAACCAGTTTCTTCTACAACTCAAGCTAAAATAGTCATACTGCTGTGACTCTGTCCCACACTTTATTTATTTATGTGTGTATGTGTATGTATGTATGTATGTATGTATGTATGTTTGGGTGTATGTGTATATATATATATATACACTGAGCTTGTCTGCTGGAAAGCTGACAGCCCAGGTTTGAGAGCTAAGCAACATGTGACAGGGTGAGCTCCTCTTACATGCCCCAGCTCCTGCCTCCCTAGCAGTTAGAAAACATGCAAATGCAAGTAGATAAATAGGTACCACTTCGGTGGGAAGGTAGCAGCATTCCGTGCACCTTTGCTGGTCACATGACTATGGAAACATCATTAGACAATGCTGGCTTCCTTGGTTAAGAAACACAGATGAGCACTGCTCTCTAGAGTCAGACCCAACTGGATAGGGAAAACCTTTACACACACACACACACACACACAGAGTGTATATGTATACACACACAAACATATATACAGTATACATACATACACACACAGTATATACATATCTTCATTACTTTTATAAATATTTCAAGGTGGCAAACATATTTTATACACTTTCCTGCTATTTTCATCACAACAACAACCCCATGAGGTGACTTGGGTTGAGAGACAATGAGTGGCCCAAGGTCATTTAGTTGGCATTCATGCCTAAGATGAGACCAGAACTCAGTCTCTTGCTTTCTAGCCTGGTGCCTTAACCCACTAGACCAAAGTGGTTCACTTACTTATTTACTGAACACTTACTTAAAATGGCCAGCCCTTGATTGCATCATCACCAACCTCATCATCAGTGAAATTATTGTCAATTATGCCATAGCAAGTTTTGTGATGGGAAATGAGAGAAGACATTACTTAACAACTTGTACATCTAAATATACATATGATATGAGCACAGTGCTTAAAATGCAGTACTTCAGGCTACTTCTGCTGACTGCCGGCTGACTGCAATTTGGCAGATCAAATCTTACCGGGCTCAAGGTTGACTCAGCCTTCCAGTCCTTCTGAGGTGGGTAAAATGAGGACCCAAATTGTTGGGGGCAATATGCTGACTCTATAAACCGCTTAGAGAGGGCTGTAAAGCACTGTGAAATGGTATATAAGTCTAAATGCTATTGCTATTACTACCCTACCCGTAGACAGTAAGTCTCTAGTTCAAAGTTTCTTTGCAGCTAAACCTTCTCTCATATTGCCAAGAATTACAGGCAAGGTTCTGTTACATCTTTACAGCTGAAAAGCTAGCTAAGCTTTCCCAATGGAACATAATGTGGGACATACTACACAAAAGGTTTTCAAGAAATGATGCAAATACCACAAATTGGGTGGCCCCAAGAGAAAAAGTCCTACTGAATGTCTGCATTGATTCAGAGGTTCAGGTTTCAAATAAGCATGCACAGTGTTGGGCTGTTCCTCAACCGAAATCTGTACTTGGAGGTAGATCCAATTGTAGATCAGGCTGCTAGATACACAAGTGAGACTATAAACACAAAGCTAATGCCAAACTCAGCAAATATGTAAAAAAAAACCAAGGGTTTGACATCCCTTTAGTCTCTGGCATGATTCATGTCATTTCTTTATTTTAAAGCTCATATTACAATTGAAATGCCAAGCCTCATAGCTAAGTAATAATCAAAAAGACTAGGCTAAAGAAATAATGTGCAAACCCACGAAAAACTGGAAGCATGCTGAATATAAAAATTTCTCGGAGTAATAAAAACAACAGTAATGTTAGTTCAAAGATCTACCCTGGGGTGCCAATTCTGTCTCCATGAAGTGAAACACCACTTAATATAAAAGCTTTAAAACAAATACAATTTTTTTCATAGCCCTATTTTTACCATTTCATTCAGATTCATTTGGAATCAATCAAACATATTTATGGGAAATGTCAAATTGGCAGAATAACCTAACACAAATGTGTCTTAGCTATCATGGCTGTTTTTTGTTTTTTTATCCAAGAGCAATTCCTACATACTATAGATTGGAGCCAATATGACAGAAGTAAATAAATTACATCTCAGGAATAACAGGAGTATTGATAGGTCTATGATGCAACTTTTGACCCACCAGACCAAACATAACATTTCTGCTACTTAATATAATTGGATTGTTATTTGACAAACTTCAACTTTAAATGTCAAACAGGCATCAAAATAGGATGATGTACCACATGTCCATGGCTAGTGGGCTATGATCAACTTGTATAATTGAGCGTATTGGTGTCAGCTCGACTGTCATGATTGGAAAATTGCCTGAGGCAATAATGCAAGCTACTGGCAATAGAAATGTGAATCTTTAGTTTTGCTCAAATCACAAAGATATACTGAGGGGTTCATCTCAAAGTGTAGTTTTTTCTGTTTGCTTTAAACCAGTGGAGATATCACTAGTTACAAAATAATAAAGATGAGTAAGTTATCATAATGTAAAAAAAAAAGCATAGGCTTGTATAAAGGTTTAAAGAAGGCTTAACATAGTTCTTCAGATGAATTTTACACAACATATATTTTGTTTACATAATCAAATCTTGGGTTTGCTCAGATATACAAAGATAGCTTATTAATACATGAAACTGAGCTGATTGTTCATATTGTTGTTACAGAGGGTGGAACTGAAGTAGATAGAATCAAGGAGACTCACCACATCCAAGGCACTTTTGTGAAAATCAACCTTCTGTGCATTTTATTCTCACTGTAAATTATTTAGAATCTTAACTAAGAGTTAAACCAAACATGGCATTAGTCACATGCTTTGATCCTGCATAGTTGCTTTTTCTTTATTAAACAGCTAGCAAAGTGAGGACAACGTAGCTTAAAGAGAGCATTAAACCTTGCTTTTCCATTGTCTTTCTTAGAATTCCATTCCTGAACAAATTTTTGGTTTAAAACTATGGAGGTATGTACAGCCATGTCAAACATAACTGAGAGTTCAACTCAAGCTGAAATAACTTTCTACTGCAACTACTATATTAATCAGAACCTCATTTCCACTAAAACATTTGTGAGTACTCACCAGAGGTGGGTTTCAGCAAGTTCTGACCAGTTCTGACTGAAGAACTGGTAGTGGAAATTTTGAGTAGTTCGGAGAACCGGTAGTAAAAATTCTGACTGGCCCCACCCCCATCTATTCTCTGCTTCCCAAGTCCCAGCTGATCAGGAGGAAATGGAGATTTTACAGTATCCTTCCCCTGGCATGCCCAACAAGCCACGCCCAACAAGCCATGCCACATCCAACAAGCCACACCCACAGAACCGGTAGTAAAAAATTTTTGAAACTCACCACTGGTCCTCACCTATTTTAACAGGGACAAAATTCTGATTAATTATGTAATCTTGTATCTGTTTACTCTGGCCAGGTTCATAGAGTTCAGCATGAAGTAGCTTTAATGATAACTTAGTGAAATGGGCATAATGAGTTGGCAAACCTTTTCGGCACTGAGTGCCGAAATGGGAGCACGCACATGTGTGCAGGAAACTGGAAAAGCAGCCACCCGGTGCACATGCACGCGCCGGGAAGATGATCTTCTGGTTTCTGGCGTGTGCATGAGCGTGTGAAGACTAGCTGGCCGGCCCGCCGGAACCCAGAAGTGCAACGGGCGACGGCTCATGTGCTCAGAGAGATAACTCTGCATGCCACTTCTGGCACACGTGCTATAGGTTCGCCATTACAGATATAGATCATGATCTATGATATGAAAAAGGGAGTATTGGTAATGGCATTTCTTGAACGCCATTTGAGAATACATTGCAGTATTCTGAAGAAGCGTGCAAAGTGTGTCCAACTTATAACTCAAACACAAGTTTTACAAATTTTAGCAAAGCTACCAAAATACATTTACCTTTGGTCTAAAGCTACTTGCACTGGGCTAAAGTTTGTGCATTAGTGGGTTTAAATAAAACGCCCAGCCTTATAACTATTTTGTTCTTTTTAGATATTTATGAGTAATATGAATGCATATAGTTTTTATGTATTTCTTAATAGCTCACATAACGCAAAGCAAGAACCGGACAAAAATAGTTCTCATTGCTTGTTGGAAATAGGTCCCTGAAGGTTTAACTCTCTGCATATGATTTTCCCTTAAGAAAATGCTTGGCACTTAAAGATAGTTACATTCTTTTTATATTGCTCCTCAATTAATACAGAACTGAAAACAACAAGAAGCTACTTTTCTTTTTTCCATTCAATCATGTCCAATTCTTGGGAGTCCCTGCAGTTTTCTTGCCAAGTGATTTCCCATTGCCTCCATCCCAAGGCTGAGAGAAAGTGACTAGCCCAAGGTCAGCCAACTGGCTTTGTACCTAAGGCAGGCTAGAATTCACAATCTCCTGATTTCTAGCCTGATGCCTTAAGCACTACAGGTAGTCCTCAGCTTATGATGAAAATTGGGACCAGAACTTCCCTTGCTAAGTAACTTGTGCCCAATTTTACGGCTTTTTTTGCCATGACCATTAAGTGAACCACCATGATTGTTAAGTAAAACATGCAATCATTTAATGAATCCAGCTTCCCTCACAGACTCAGAAGCTAACGGGGCAATTCATACGACCCTGGGATCAGGGGTAGGTTCTAAAACTTTTTACTACCGGTTCTGTGGGCGTGGCTTATTTGGTGGGTGTGGCTTGATGGTCATGTGACAATTATTTAGGATTTAGCAGAGGTACTGGTCTACCAGGCTTTTAACTGCT
>JANHZT010003473.1:192383-202504 GCA_032468215.1 Stegonotus admiraltiensis | reverse complement strand
CCACGCTGGCTCAGTAATTCTGTGATTTGAAGTCCACAGGTCGTAAAGGGGCCATATTTACCCACCCTTGCTTTAGAGGTAGTAATGTGTTTGATTGCCCATTGGATTCATGTGACAGTATTCAAGTGATGAAGTCAGCTGGTCCTTTTTGGGATGGGCATATACAGGATTCCCATTTTTCTCTTCCTGGCTGCTAGAAGTCTAGTCCATTGGAGAACCTCTGATGGAACAGCACAACGACAACTCACCACAAAGAAGAGGTAAGCATGAGTTACACACCTGTAGAATTCTTGACAGGTTGGCTTTGGGCAAGCCTGTGTGTGGTAGAGCTTGTTCCTTCTGCAGTGCCTCCCATTTTGGCAATGTCTTCATTGGCAAGGCCTTTGATGCACAACTTCCTGAATTTTGGTTTAAGCTCAGCCCAGTAACAAAATGTACTGTTCAACAAACAGTATTTCTTCATAATGCCTGGGGAATGCTGGGAGTTGAAGTCCATGCATCTACAAATTCCCAAGGTTGAGAGAAACACTGGCTTTATTAAATGTTATCCTGCCTTTATTATTTTTATAAATAACAGAAGGTGGCAAACATGCGTAATGCTCCTTCCTCTTCCTAGTCACTCCACAACAATGGCTCTTAAGTGGGTTGAACTGAGAGAGCTAGAGAGAGAAATTGGCCTAAACTCAGCTGGTTTTTATGCTTAAAGTGGAACTCAGTCTCCAGGTTTCTAGCTTGATGCCTTAACCCACTAGAACCAAGTAATAAAGTGTTCAGCTAACGTTCTATTGTTGGGATGGGTTTCTTACAGCAAGCTTAGAACACCTGTAACCCCAGTTCTTGCTTAGCATCATATGGATTTAGATGGAATATGAACTTTCTGAGTTCAGGCTGTGAATCTCTGTTGCTTTACCTGGGAAAAGTGAATTAATTCTGTGTTACAGGATCACCGTATTAAAGATTTCTAGGCTATAATTAACTCATTTCTGTTTCCTTCCCTGAAGGTGTTTAACAACATTTTTTTTTTTAAAAAATGCTTGCTTGATTTTTTAAAAAAAATCTAAGATAATATAAAGCCTAATTTGACATTTCCAGAATATTGGGGGTGGGGGAAGGGCTTTATGTTATTTTATCCTATTTTCCTTGTGGTCTTTGGAAAATTTGGAAACGTTTGTTTTCTTCTGTACTACTTTTGCTACCACCTGCTTTAGTGTAGAAGAGCAGGCAAGAGATGGGGTACAGAGTTAAATGTGTCATCAGCTTAGAGTCCATACATTGCCACAAATGATCCAGGTCTAGCCTTCCCCCCTTGAACTCTGTTGGCGAATAGAATAGAATAGAATAGAATAGAATAGAATAGAATAGAATAGAATAGAATAGAATAGAATAGAATAGAATAGAAAATAGAGCTGAGCCGAGCCTTGGAGGTCTTCTAGTCCAGCCCCATGCTCAAGCAGGAAATCCTATACCATTTCAGACAAGTGGCAGTCCAGTGTTTTCTTAAAAACCTCCAGTGATGAAGCACCCATAACTTCTGGTGGCAAGCTGTTCCACTGATTAATTATCCTCACTGTTAGGAAGTTTCTCCTTAATTCCAGGTTGCTTCTCTCCTTGATTAGTTTCCAGCCATTGTTTTTTGTCCTCCCCTCAGGTGCTTTGGAGAATAATTTGACCCCCTCTTCTTTGTGGCAGCCCCTCAAATACTGAAATACTGCTATCATGTCACCCCTAATTCTTCTTTTCCTTAGACCAGGCTAAACCCAAATCCTGCAGCCGTTCTTCATATGTTTTATTCTCCAGGCCTTTGATCATCTTAGTTGCTCTTTAGTTCAGAAGTGAACTTTAGTTGACTAGGATTCTGTGCAGAGGCTCAAAATAGTAAAATCTCCTGGGCTGCAACTTAATATACAGTCTCGAGCAGTGGTGGGTTTCACATTTTTTTACTACCAGTTCTGTGGACATGGCTTGGTGGGCATGGCATGGCTTGATGGGCATGCCTTGGTGGGCGTGGTAGGGGAAGGATACTATAAAATCTCCATTCCCACCCCACTCCAGGGGAAGGCTACTGCAAATCCCCATTTCCTCCCAATCAGCTGGGACTTGGGAAGTAGAGAATAGATTGGGGCAGGGCCAGTCAGAATTTTTAATACCGGTTCTCCAAACTACTCAAAATTTCCGCTACCGGTTCTCCAGAATTGGTCAGAACCTGCTGAAACCCACCTCTAGTCTCGATCCCCTGAGCCTTTGGACTCAAATGGATAAAAACAGATATATAAACATTATGAATGTGTAAGCAAAGTGGTGCATGAAACATAAGGAAGGAATTAAATCATATTTGCATATTATCTCCTTTCCACTTTGGGGGATGGGTGGGTTAAACTGAACTTGATGGTCAAATGTGAGATCATGCTGAAGTACCATTTCTTTTACAGATGTGTATGGTGGCATAAAGTGTGGGGGGGAATAGGCTTTTAGTTTAACTGGGGCACAGATTAGCATATTCCTGTTCAAATATTGGTGCTTTTCTTTTAATCCAGGTTTTCATTACTGCGTGAGGTAATTACAAAAATCCTGACGGCTTTAAAAAATGTTTTGCTTTGGGGAAAAAAGTCAAATCCTTTAAAAGATGACAAGTTTTAAACCATAAACCCCTTAAAACTCTGAGACATGAAGCCGTAGTAACAAAGAGGAACAGAAAGTACTTACACCATCACTTGACCCCAAACCACAGTGAAGAAAGAGGGAAAGGGTTTTTCTTGTAGAAGAAGGATTACATGATAAGGGTACCCAGGAAGGGAGCTGAACCCCATCTTCTTAAATTGGGGGGTCCTGTTCTGCTTATATTGTTGCAGTATCTGCCCTCTGCAACAGCATCCCCTATCTCAGTGGTCACCAACTGGTGGTCCATGGACCACTGGTGGTCTGGGAGAAAATTTTGGTGGTCTGCAGAAAAATTATTTGCATGTTTTATATTGCACTAAATTAGGGGTCCTCAAACTACAGCCCCTGGGACGGATATGTGCAATGAACGTTTGTGTTGCTGCAGAGAGTCTCCCCCTTTGGGGTCTTTTTGTGTGGGTCACGGGGGAGAAATTTAAATTTGGGGTCTGCTTCAGCTTCCTGGTGTGGGGCTTTGGGGGAAGGCTGGAGGGAAGTGCTGCTGGTGGCGAAGAGCCAGAGGACTTTGTTCCAGTGGGACTGCATCATGGCCTGGAACTGGCTGACCATCTCAGCCTGCTGAGCTCCAGGTGCCAGTATCTGGCCTTGCAGTCCCGCAGGTCTTCCCTCTGCTTGGAAAGCCTATGCTCCTAGTCCTCAGTGAGGTACTCTGGCTGAGCCTCCTTCTTGGTCTGATCCAATTTGAGCTGAGCCAGCTGTTTTATTTAATTTATTTAATTATATTTATATACTGCCCTTCTCCTGAAGGATTCAGGGCGGTGAACAGCCAGATCAAATACATACATATAAAAGTTAAAAAATAATTAAAATCAAATTAAATGGTTTGGCCCATAACTAAAAACATCCCATTAAAATCCAATTAAAAATTTAAAACCATTAAAATTAGGCTAGCCCAGCTTGCTGAAATAACAGAGTCTTCAAGGCACGGCGAAAGGCCTGGACCTCCAGGGGCAGCTCATTCCAGAGGGCGGGAGCCCCCACAGAGAAGGCCCTCTCCCGGGGGGTCACCAGCCAGCATTGTCTGACCAACAGCACCCCGAGGAGCCCCTCTCTGTGGGAGCGTACTAGCCAGTGGGAGGCTGTCGGTAGCAGAAGGCGGTCCCATAACTACCCGGGTCCTAAGCCATGGAGCTCTTTAAAGATGTTAATCAACACCTTGAATCGCACCCAGAAGTCCACCGGTAGCCAATGCAGCTTGTGCAGGAGAGGTATTACATGGGAGCTCCCCATCGCTCCCATAACCACCCACGCGGCTACATTTTGAACCAGTTGGAGCCTCTGAGTGCTCTTCAAGGGGAGTAGAGAGCATTACAGTAGTCCAGTTGGGAAGTGACAAGGGCATGGGTGACCATGCGCAGGGAGTCCCGATCCAGAAAGGGATGCAACTGGCGGATCAGGCGAACCTGATAAAAAGCCCCCCTGGCCATGGCAGTCATATGCTCTTCTAAAGACAGCCATGCATCCATGAGGACATCCAAGTTGCGAGCCTTCTCCGTGGGGGCCAATGACTCGCCCCCAATAGCCAGTGATGGCACCAGCTGGCTATATTGGGACGCCGGGAGCCACAGCCACTCAGTCTTGGAGGGGTTGAGCCGGAGTCTGTTTCTCCCCATCCAGACCTGCACGGCCTCCAGGCACCGGGACAGTTGGCAAAGAGTTTTGCCAACTCTTTCTTAAGGTGGCTGCTTAGCTCCAACAACTGCTTCCTGTTGGGGCCCTAAGGAGTCCGGGCAGGCAGGAGAGGAGTGGCTGGGAGGGGAGGGGTGAGTAGAGGCTGGTGAGGCACCCCTTGATGTGAGTGATGTTGAGTTGGCCATGGCCACCCAGTCATATGACCACCTAGCTACGCCCACCCAGCTGGTCATTATGCAGATCATATTAGTGGTCCACAAGATTTAAAATTATGAATTCAGTGGTCCCTGAGGTCCAAAAGGTTGGTGACCCCTGCCCCATCTGATCCATGTGGGTCCCACCTTGATACAGGTAATCCCTGACTTACAATTACAATTGAGATGGAAATTCCATCGCTAAATGAGGTGGTTGGCAAGTGAATCATACCCAATTTTATGACCTTGCCATGGTTGTTAAGCATCATCCTGGGTTTTAAGTTTTTTTTTAACTTACATGGTCATTAAATAAATCCAGATTCTCCCACTGACTTTGCTTGTTGGAAGCCAACTGGGCAGATCAACATGATCACATGACCTAGGGATGCTGTAACTTTCATAGACGCATGCTGGCTGCCAGGTGCCCAAATTTTGATCACATGATTGTGGGGATGGCACAACAGTTGTAAGTGGGAGGACTGATTGTACATCACTTTTTTCAGTGCCAGCATAATTTTGAACCATTGCTAAATGAATAGTTGTAAGTCTAGGACTACCAGTGGTGGGTTGCCCCTGGTTCAACCAGTTTGCAAGAACCAGTAGTAAAACTGGCGGGAAGCTCCGCCCACTGACCCAGACGTCATCATAGGTGATCTGCGCATGCACAGAAGAGTGCACGCACAATGTGAACAGGTAGTAAAGATAAATCCCCTGAGGACTACCTATAACCGTGATGGCAAACCTATGGCACAGGTGCCACAGGTGGCACACGGAGCCATATCGGTGGGCACGCGAGCTCAGCTCTGGCACACATGCGTGCACTGGCCAGCTGATTTTTGGGCCTTCTGGGCCCACTGGAAGTCAGCAAACAGGCCATTTCTGGCCTCCGGAGGGCCTTCAGAGAGGGTGGGAAAGGCCATTTTCGCCCTCCCCAGGCTCCTAGAAAGGCTCTGGAGCCTGGTGAGGGCGAAAAATGGGCCTACCGAGCCCCCTGTGCCATCATGTGCTGCACTCCCCCCACTTTTGGCACGTGATGGCAAAAAGGTTAGCCATCACTGATCTATAATAAGGGATCCTTGAAAATCTGGCTCTGTGTGTATTGCTGATCTCCTGTTGTTTTGATATGCGTATGCATTTTTTTTCTGGACACTGATCAATTACATTTAATTGTATAATTTTGCATACAATTTTGTATTTACAATCGCAATCTGCCCACAGTTACCCTGTGGGAACAAGGATGGCCAATAAATTTTATAAATACCGGTAAACAAATAAAATGTGCCATCAAATTGTTGTCAACTCTTAACAGCTACATAGATGGATTTTCTGCCTAACAACCTGTCCCTACCCAGTCTTTCAGATCTTCCAATGTTGCATACATCGCTAATATAACATCGCAGGGTCATGTGATCTCCATTTGCAAACCTAAGGGGCTTCTGACAAGCAACGCCTATGGGGGAAGCTAGATTTGCTTAATGGCCATTGCAAAAAAGGTTATCAAATCAGATGTGATGACTCACTTAATGATGCATTGCTTGAGAATGGAGGTTCCAGGCTCAATTGAAGTTATAAATCAAGGACAGTCTGTATCGAGCATGTTCCTCCTTTCTTCCATGTTTTGCATGTTAATGGGAAAGCATAGGATAAGTCCCATATCTGGCACCTTGAATCGAGTGACTAGACAGAAAGGGGGCTTAGAAAGAAGCAATTACTAACTTTCTAAGCAGAGTAACAGAATATCAGAATTGGAAGGGACCCTGGAGGTCTTCTAGTCAAGCCCCCTGCTCAATCAGGAAACCCTATACCATTTCAGACAAATTGGTGTCCAATCTCTTCTTAAAAACTTCGCGTGTTGGAGTGCCCACAACTTCCAGAGGCAAGTTGTTCCACTGGTAAATTGTTCTAACTGTCAGGAAATTTCTCCTTAGTTCTAAGTTGCTTCTCTTCTTGATTAGTTTCTATCCATCACTTCTTGTCCTGCCCTCAGATGCTTTGGAGAATAGGTTGACTTCCTCTTCTTTGTGGCAACCTCTGAGATACTGGAATACTGCTATCATCTCACCCCCTAATCCAGTAATGGCTAATCTTTTTGCCATCATGTGCCAGGAGTGGGGGGGGGATCACACACACACATGCCCACACCCATAATTCTATGCACCCTGCCCCATGCATGCGCATGCAACCCCCCGCTCCTTGCATGTGATGGCATGGTGGGCCCGGTAGGCCCGTGTTTCTCTCTCCCCAGGCTCCAGAGCCTTTCTAGGAGCTTGGGAAGGATGAAAAACAGTCTCCCCCCCCACCCCCAAGGCCCTCTGGAGGCCAGAAACAGCCCATTTGCCAACTTCAGGTGGGACTGGAAGGCCCGTTTTTTGCTCTTCCCCAGGCTCTAGAGCCTTTCTAAGAGCTTGGGGAGAATGAAAACAGCCTCCCCCCTGGATGCCCTCTGGAGACCAGAAACAGCCCCTTTGCTAACTTCCGGTCCCACCACTATCTGGAAACCATTTTTGGACTTTGTACTTGAGGTGGAATAAACTTTGATTTTGGGTTTTGCTGATTAGAGTCCCGATACATCATATGATGCTGCCGTGACAATGTGAGTTTGACACCCCTGTTCTAGACTCTCAACATCTTTTTTACATTGCGGCAACCAAAACTGGATGTAGTATTCAAAGTGTGGCCCTACCACAGCATTATAAATTTGTATTAACACTTCACATGATCTTGATTCTAGCTTTCTGCCTCCCACATACAACTGCATTGGTGTTTGCTTGTTTGTTTCCTCCATCCTGTGGCATGATACAGCCCATGATTGATCTCCAGTGATTTTGAGTTTTTTTGCAAGCTTCTTCACCTATTACCAACTTCATTCCCCTTCTGTTCAGAGAGCCACCATCTGATGGACAAATAGAATCAAGATCCTTTTGCAGAATGCATTTCTGTCTTTCAAATTATTAGTTTATAAAAATATAAATAACAAAATAACAAAAAAATACCAAAAAATAAAAGAAAATAAAGAAAATAATGAGAAAACAGGAAAAAGGGGAAAGGAGAAAAGTGTGGGGTAGAGAAGAAAAAGAAAGAAAAAAAGGCATTGATTTCCATCTCCTTTTGGTATAATAGAATAAGGTAATAGCATACAACTTCAATGTTTTACTTTTATATAATAATATATACCAGCCATTTCTATCACAACAAATGTATCTAATCAGCAAAACCCAAAATCAAAGTTTCATTTTTTTTCCACCTCAAGCACAAAGTCCAACAGTGGTTTCAGATAGAAACAAAATGATTTGTATTCTTTTCTTTGATAAAAGCAGTCAATCTAGCCATTTTTGCTAACTCTATCAGCTTTTGCCAGAATTCATTTCTGCATTCTGCTTGGAGGGAAGAGAAGAAACCCACTCTTCCAAAAATTGGCAGCCCCAAATCAAGCCTTGAAAACTGTGCTTGGCTGAAGCCTCACCCAATCCTATTGGGATGTCTAAAAGGGGAAGGGCCACTGATGGAATGAAGCTTTTCTGGTGAAAAGGCTTGTTCAAGGAAAGGAAACAGAAAGGGAATTACCATATTTTTCAGAGTATAAGACGCACCGGAGTATAAGATGCACCTTCGTTTTTAGGGAGGAAAATAAGAAAAAAGCTGATTGGGGATGATTGACTTCCCGGAGTACCCCCAATTAGCTGTTCCCAGAGGTGAATTTTAGCAACAGGTTCATTGGTTGTAAGCTCTGCACCTTGCTTCTTTTTCAGCCTCTGAAACTTCCCTTTAAGAGGATTTTTCCAGCCTCTGAAACTTCTGAAACTCTGTTTCAGGAAAAAACTTTTCAGAGGCTTTTTTTCTGAAGCTCCATTTCAGAGGCTTTTTTTCAGCCTCTGAAACCTCAGTTTGAGAGGCTGGGCGGGGCTACATTTGGAATATAAGACGCACCCAGATTTTCATCCTCTTTTTTTGGGGGGGAAAAAGATGCATCTTATACTCAGAAAAATACGGTAAGTGGCATTAAGTTAAGTTTGTACCCAATCTATAGCATTGGGTGCCATGGGCTGGGATGATGCATGCATGAATCGGAATGTGGCATTTTTCTACTTAAAACGGTGACGTCCCAACCCAGGGTTCATGCAGCCTCCAAATATTGCTGTGACAGACAGAATCCAAGACTTTTGCTTCTTTTTTTTTCATCAGCTTCTTATCTCTGAGCAAATGGGATGAGTCACTCAAGCACAGCTAAGCTCATAAATTTCCTCTGGTCCAGCGTTCCTGTAATACTTCTGACATCTTTAAAAGGAATAGGTATTGAATTGATCCCATTTTATTATAATATTTATTACTCTCTCATGTTAAAAAGACAAATCGGAATCCTGCCCTGGACAAAAGCTGGGTGCCCATATTTAAAAATAAATGAATAAGGTACCGTTTTTAATTAGTTTGCAGGAATGTCACCTGCTGTTGTCTTGAGGCTTGAACAGATTGCAGACTTAGCTAAATGCTTTGTTCTCTCACAGAAATATTTATTCCCCCCACACTCATTTTATAATTGCATGGAGTCTAAGGGAAAAAAAAAACTCGACATAACTCATTATTTCGCTACCCGTGTGCGTATTTTGCGGCTCTTGAAATGTTCAATTTTTCTGCTCATCTAAGTAGTTTTATCATTTAGCCCATCTTTTCAATTTATAATTGAGTCCGTTAAGGATTAACTCATTTATTCCACTCTATCTTTGTGCTGCCTGGAAATGTGAAACTCTGGCACTCATCTGCACAAGCACAACTTGTTAACCAGGCTGGGGATAACAGAATAACAAAGTTGCAAGGTATATTGGAGGCCTTCTAGTCCAACCCCCTGCTTAAGCAGGAGATTTTATACCATTTCAGACAAGGAGCTGTCCAATCTTTTCTTAAAAACCTCCAGTGTTGGAGCACCTACAACTTCTGGAAGCAAATTGTTCCACTGGTTAATTGTCCTCACTGTTAGGAAATTTCTCCTTAGTTCTTGGTTGCTTCTTTCCTCGATTAGCTTCCACGCATTTGTTCTTGCCTTGAGTTCTGGTGCTTTGGAAACTAGGTTGACCCCTTCTTCTTTATGACAGCCGCTCAAATATTGGAACACTGCTATCACATCACCCCTAGTCCTTCTTTTCACTAGACTAGACATATGCAATTCCTGCAACCATTCTTCATATGAGTGCATGTTGCTCTTCTCTGCCCTTTTTCCAAAGTCTCAGCATCTTTTTTTATAGCATGGTGACCAAAGCTGGATGCAATATTCCAAATGTTGTCTTACAAGGTCTTTAAAAGCGATACTAATACTTCGCGTGATCTTGATTCTATCCCCCTATTGAGCAGTCTAGGGTTGCGTTGGCTTTTTTGGCTGCCAGGATAATGGGAATCCTTATCCTGTCCCTTTGAAGGGCTCATGAGGAAGAGAATTGTGATCAAGGAAAGATGGGAAAGAGTGTTGGTAGTTGTGCTCTTTAAGAATGGACGTGGGACGAGGTTACAGTCATACAATCATAAGTGGGAGGAGATGGGTGATAGGAATGATGAGAAGATTAATAGTAGTGTAGACTTAGTAAATAGTTTGACAGTGTTGAGGGAATTATTTGTTTAGCAGAGTGATGG
>JANHZT010003473.1:107414-117536 GCA_032468215.1 Stegonotus admiraltiensis | reverse complement strand
ACTGTCTTAGGAATTCTGGGAGTTGAAGTCCATAGGGTGTGAAAGAGCCAAGTTTGCCTACCACTGATCTAGACCAATGTTTCTCAACCTTGGTGGATTGAAGATGTGTGGACTTCCAGAATTCTCCAGCCATGCTTCTTAAGTCACCAAGGTTGAGAAACACAGATGTAAACTATAGGGAAATTCCCACATGTGATCTAATGTGCGATTAAATTGGCCTTACCTTTGCAGACAGGTTTTGTCCCATTCCAAGTCCGGTCCTTAGTGCATGTTAAAGTAGAAGCTCTTTCTGACTCCATCATGTAACCTGGCATGCACTGAAATGTGACAGTCTTATTATAGGTGAAATCATTGCCCATTCGGATGCCATTGGCTGGTACTCCAGGGTCCCCACAGTTTATCACTTGGAAAAGGAGAAAAAGAAGATCAGCTGCAGATCTCAAAGGCAAGGTTGATGAAATAGTTTCTAATAATAGTTGCTAAGCAAATTCTTACAACAGACCTCAAGTTCAAGACATATTATTCTCCCATGGTGAAACTTAATGACAGCAGGGAGTAACTAGCCATCTAATTCCTAAATAATGTGATAGCTAGCTCTGCACCGGGTCCCTTTTCAAATGGAAATATTGCAAGTCTTTTTACTACCTGCAAAATTGGGGGAAGGACTTCTTGATTTCAACTGTGATTTTCAGGAGTTAAAAAACACAGAAATCCCCTCAAAATTCTGATCTGTGAGTGGCTATTATCTCCTCCTTGCAAAAAGTCAATTCTGGTTACAAGGGGGAAATAGATTATCTTGTTAATTATTAGCCCTCTTAACACAGCCAGCAAGCTCGATGCAGGACATCTACAGTGGAAATTTTAGGATTGGCTGGAACAAGAAAACTTGCTGACAAAGGAGCAGGCTAGCTGATCCATTATTGATCAGTGCCTTACATTTGAGCATCACATTGGAGAAATACTTCTGCAACACAACCTCTCTTTATTTTGCTTTTAGAGATTTCAAAGCAGAATTTGATGCTATCTTCTAATTCAGTGTTTCTCAACCTTGGTAGCTTGACGTCCACCCATCTTCAAGCGACCAAGGTTGAGAAACACTGTTCTAAGTTAAACTATGGGAGAAGTTAGAAGCTTCCTTGACCAACCAGCATTGACTTTATCTAATATCTATGCTACATGAAGGCACGTTACTCAAAAAAGTTGTAGCTACCAAGGCCATCCTACCCAACATTACTGAAACCAAGAAATGTATTAAACAAAGCTGCATATTAATCTCATTGCTATTCACTTAATACATTAATTTCATAATGGGACCACTCCACAGTGTGAATTCTCTCTCCCTGAAGAGATATTTCTGTTGTATTCTATGCAGGTGATCCAGGGATATGTTCAATAATGTTTGTTGGTCTTGAAAATCATCTAGCATAGTATTGTTGTGACCTTGGCTTCCTGAGTCATTAAAACACACAAGTAGTCCCAAAAACCTCTTTTATTGCAACAGCTGTGAATTATGTTCATTCACAGCTGAATCCCAGTTAGTTGCAAAAAGTCCTTCAGAAGAAGTCCTTCGGGATAATCACCAACCTTTATCTCCTTTGACACGCTGCCTAAGACCTACTTGGCAAAGCCATACAGAGTCCAGAATCAAACAGAGATGCCGACTGGGAACAGAATTAACAACGTTGCTTTCCTGCAAAGGGCCCACGTGCCTTTGCTCCTCTTTTAAGCCTTATGGGAGGGGCCAATCATCTCCAGGCCTTACTCCCGAGTTGTCCCTTTAGTTTTAACTGTTCTTTCCTTCTGGCAGCTCTGCGCATGCGCGCATTAGGAACAGGCTCTTCCTGTTCCTATGCCTGTCTGATATCCGACTCTGGAGGCTCTGGAGTCCACACATAACTTCCAGATGGCCCTGGCGTCATCTCTGCCTCCAAAGCAGAGCCCTCGTCTGAGCTTTCCCCAGACTCCAAGACTGGCCCATGTTCCTCCCCAGCTTCCTCACTGTTCGACTTCGCTGCCAGCTCAGCGGGCTGCTGGTGGACCACAACCAGTATTGCCAGGAATACCAACTAGAACACAATTATCAGAAAGCTAACATCATGGTCTCAAGATGCCAAATGTCCTTCAAGTTTCTTTACTGACACTTTGTGCTTTAGATAGGCTTCATGAAAATGGAGACTAGAGTGCGGTTTGCCATGCTCAACTATTGGCTAAAACTATCTTCCTTTATTCCTTGTCCAGGAATGAACCATGAGCAAATTTGTCTGGAAAGAAGGTAAGGGCAATTAAAATCTTATCTTTGGTCCTCTCACCAGATGTTCTACTCAGCATGGGTTATGATGGGCCAGAGCATTTCTTAAAACAGTGTACAACAGGTAGTGAGTGCCATTCTGACCTGAACACAGCCCCAACATTATCAACAGTGAATCCATCAGACATTTTGTATCCTCCATGGCATACTTAATTAAGCTGGAGATTCTTAAGCACTGAAAGCTTTTGCTCTGGCATGATACCATAGCTTTCCTTCAGTGTCCTTGGAGATTGATTCAGGAAGGCTCTCTACTTGGGAAGGCAATGGCCTTGTGAGTCTGGATACAATAGAACATGTGTTCTGCCTTAAGAAGTAATGCTTGATTATTCAGAGTTCCCACGCTCATAGGGTATCTCTCAAGGGAAGGGTTTCTCCAGTGTATCTCCTTGCCAACCCTTGCCCCAAAATTGCCTTTTTCTTAATATCCTCTGCACAATCTGCACTAAAATTGCTCAGAGGTGTCTTCTTCAGAACAGTGACTCATATGGAAACTGCAGGATGGAGAATTCAGCTCCTTGAAGGACGGGCAGACGTAACATTTCTATATCAAAATCACCATTGGGATATGCCAACCCAGGGATGTACCTTATTTATTTAAATAACTTTACGTTCCACCACTGGGAACAAACCTAAGCAGCAATAACAGGATAAAGATGTAGATGTAACAAATAAAAGAAAAATAAATAAATAAATAACTCAGTGATTTTGGAGCAGAGCATAAGTAAGTAAGTAAGTAAGTAAATAAGTAAGTAAGAAAGAATATTAATGAAGAATAAACTAAAATTAAACAGCAAGGTAGCATTTCAGCATTCCCTATTATCATGCCCTGCAGTTCTTGTAACTCTTAGCTGTTGGTCCAAGTACATCTAGAAAGCATCAAGTTGTAGAAATGAGCTTAATCATTGCTAACTGTTGTGATCTAGGCTCACTTAGTCATTACAAGACACAATTAGTACCAAACAAAACTATTTTATTATAACAGCTGAGAATTACTTCGTTCCCAGATTAATCCAAATTAATTCCAAAACAAGTCCTTCAGAAAAAGTCCTTTGGGCTTATCACAAACCTTTATCTTCTTTGGCACCCTGCCAAAGGCCTTTCTTGGCAAAGCCCCATGAAGTTCAGAAACAAGAGACGCCGACTGGAAACAGATTTAGCAATGTTGCTTTCCTACTAAGAGCCCAAGAGCCTTTGCTGCTCTTTTTAAGATTTATGGGAGGGGCCAATCATCTCCCAAGTCGTCCCTTTTGCTTTAGCTGCTCTTGCCTTCTGGCAGCTCTGTGGATGCATGCACTAGGAACAGCCTCTCATGTTCCTTTGTCTCTCTGCTGTCTGACTCTGGGGGCTCCAGAGTCTGCACATCACTCCCAGATGGCCCTGGCCCCACCTTTGCCTCCAATGCAGAGCCCTTGTCCGGGTCTTCCCCAGACTCCAGGACTGGCCCATGTTCCTTCCCAGCCTCCTCACTGTCTGACTCTGCAGCCAGCTCCGCAGGCTGCTAGCGGACCACAACAGCTAACATCTTCCTTTTACCAACTCACCTGTGCATTCTGGGGTACTCCCAGTCCAGGTTCCATTGACAGTACAATGCCTGCTGAGCACACCTGTGGAATAATAGCCATCGCGACACTTGTATATGATGGAGCTGGAGAACACCAGGCCGTCATTGAATAATACCCTTGAGTTGCTGGGCGTCCCAGGGTTCCCACATGATATCACTGCAACCAATGAGTAACAAATGAAGCTTCAGTCAAAAGAGTGCAACAATATCCGTGGCTATGAAGCATTTGCCTTACCGTGCAGATATCAATGCAGTTAGAGAGATCTGATGGGTGTATCTGTACTCTCCGTTGGGACTTGCAACAGATGCAAGCTGTTGGGCAGAGAAAGATCACATCCCTGATTCTACTTCCCGAAAACTAAAGGCTGAAGATAGAGCCCCCAAGCGTAAAGCAAGGGCTTTGCATCAAGGCATAGTGGTGAACCCTGCTGAGCTGCTGTTCACATATACTTGAGCTGACAGAAAATTATACCAGCATGTCATTGACTATCACAGGGGTCTGCAACTTAAACACTCAAAGAGCCATTTGGACCCATTTCCAACAGAAAAGAAAACACCGGGAGCCACAAAACCCTTCCCGTGCCTGACTATTTCTTGAGCGGCCACAAAACTAGCATGTGTAGTCGAATTAAACATTCTGTTTTCTTCTGAAACTTTTCTTTTCTTGGATTTATCCATAGTTGGCCTACCAGGGGTTGAAAAGCTCAATAAATCGTATGCCAATGGGTGTCTCACATTGGCGGTTGTGACACATATTTTGAGTGACAGGGAGCTGCAGCAGAGAGGTGAAAGAGCCACATGCGGCTCCAGAGCCGCAGGTTGCTGACCCCTGGACTATTGCCATTGCCAACCCTCTTTCTATTGTAATGCCTTTGTTTCAAGTCACTGCAATCTTCTAACTTCTCATCAAGGTAATGAGTTTATTACCCTTGAACATTGTTAACAATTAAGGTATTAATTGGAGAAGAACATGACTTTAACTCTGGTACAGCTAAGAGTGACTTAATTCTAATTCAGGTGAAGACAACCTCATGGAAAGATTATGCAGGGAAAAAAGCTTGCTAGAACAATTCAGTACCATAGCTAAAAGCAAATGGAGAAAGGCTTCAGAGTATATTTCCTTTTAGAACACATCTGGAAATCCCATACAGATAGTCTTCAACTTACAATCACAATTGAGCCCAAAATTTCTGTTGTTAAGTGAGACATTTGTTAAGTGAGTTTTGTCCCATTTTACGACCTTCCTTGCCACAGCTGTTAAGTGATTCATTGCAGTTGATAAGTTAGTCACCTGGTTGTTAAGTGAATCTGGCTTCCCCATTGACTTTGCTCGTCAAAAGGTTGCAGAAGATGATCGCATGACCTTGGGGCATAGCAAGGGTCATAAGTATGAACCAGCTGCCAAGCATCTGAATTTTGATCACATGATCATGGGAATGCTACCAAGGTTGTAACTATGAAAAATGGTCATAAGTCACTTTTCAGTGTCATTCCAACTTTGAACAGTCACTAAATGAACTGTTGTAAGTCGTGGACTACCTGTACTGGGTGAAAATTCTGGGTGTTGATATTATAGGATATCTGAAGAGTCCCAGTATGGAGAAGACTGAAAATGCTCCCTTGGTTATGAGCGTTGGATGAATTTCTTGAGTTACAATCTATATATATAAAAACGAAAACCACTCACACCGTAATCACAAAATCTCCAGAACCGTAAAGCCTACAAACTTGAAATTTGCCATGTATGTTCCTCTTGGCTTCTAGGTGCTCACTAAGAAAGGATTTTTCAAAATGGCCATCAGAGCATTAGTATTTCCTATATTATTATTAACACGCTCTGATGCCAAGGAATTCTACTCCCCCTCCCCACTTCAAAAAAAAAAACTATTCCAAATGCAAAACACAAGCAGAGGAGAGGACTTTCAGTTTCAGTTTCAGTTTTACTTTCACAACAGGAAGCAGCTTTACTACAGAACAGTTGAGCTAAGCCACGCCCAGCCTCTTTCCTGTCTCCTTGCTCAATTCATAAAGCCTGAGCACATAGTTTTGTAGCAAAGCACGGATGTCCAGCTAGCCCTAAATATACATATTGAGATGTAAAAGCCATCATTTGGAGTGTGATGGACAACTGAAGAGGATTGAGCTATGGGACACGTTTAAACCATCTAACCATATGGTAGAATATGCATTTTAATGTGTCCTGGAAAATAAACAAATCAAATTCCACACTTATCTCCTATTGAATATTGCATTCTGTAGTCCTCAACTGTCTCTTCTTCCTTTGAGTATGCTATAAAGCATTGTGAAAGATTTGTACAAAAATACAAGTTGGTATTTTGCATGGATGTGTTTTTATTTCATAATACAGAGAGATTAACAGAGTTGGAAGGGATCTTATAGGTCATCTAGTCCAACTCCCCACTCAAGCAAGAGGCCCTACACCATTTCTGACAAATGGCAGTCCACTCTTTTCTTGAAAGTCTCAAGTGAGGAAGCTCCCATGACTTCCGAAGGCAACTTTTGTTCCATTGGTTGATTGTTCTCAGTCTCAGAAAGTTTCTCTTTATTTCTAGGGTGAATCTTTCCTTGGTCAGTTTCCATCCATTATTCCTTGTCTTTCCTTCAGGTGCCTTGGAAAATAGCTTGACCCCCTCCTCTCTGTGGCAGGCCCTCAAATATTGGAACACTGCTATCATGTACCCCTGGTCCTTCTTTTCACTAGACTAGCCATGCCCAGTTCCTGCAACCGTTCATCGTATATTTTCGCCTCCAGTCCCTTAATCATCCTGGTTGCTCTTCTTTGCACTCTTTCTAGAGCAGGGATCAGCAACCTGTGGCTCTGGAGCCACATGTGGCTCTTTCGCCCCTCTGCTGTGGCTCCCTGTCACTCAAAATATGCGTCACAACCGCCAATGTGAGACACCCATTGGCACACGATTTATTGAGCTTTTCAACCCCCGGTAGGTCAACCATGGATAAATCCAAGAAAAGATAAGTTTCAGAAGAAAACAGAAGGTTTAATTCAACTACATATGATAGTTTTGTGGCCGTTCAAGAAATAGTCAGGAACGGGAAGGGTTTTGTGGCTCCCATTGTTTTGTTTTCTGTGGGAAACGGGTCCAAATGGCTCTTTGAGTGTTTAAGGTTGCAGACCCCTGTTCTAGACTCTCAACATCATACAGTTCTCATATAGTTCCTTTAAGTTAGGCATCAGTATTAGATTCTCTGTTACAGTCAACAGAGTTTTTAGGGTGATCTCTCCCTAGGAAGTCAGCATTTTCCTCAACAGAACAGATCATTCAAACAACCACATTTTACTGCCACCATGTGCAAATTTAAAAGTCCTCCCCCAAAGGAAAAAAAAAATGCACAGCGTCTCCAGAACATGTGGCTTTTCAAATACCCTGGATCTTAAATGGGTAAAAACCATATAAAATAAATTTATATCTATATAAATTTGCATAGATAAATTTGCTGTTATCTCCTCAATTAAATAGATGTACTAAAACAGCCGTTTCCCTTGGAGATTCATTTGCCTAAGATCCAACCTGTTATTCTGACACCTCTTCTGAATTAATGGTCTGAATGCTCCCTGCAGCGTTTTCTTTGCCATTCAATCAATGGCTCAAGAGTTTTTCCTTTAAAAGATTACAATGTCTTTGCTGAAATCCAGCTTTGGAACAAGATGCAGTGGAATGTCTTTTCAAGTCCTTGTTTGTGAGCTGACAATTCCACGTCATTTTGGACAGCCACTCATAGTTTGCTTGGAAAGCAAGAGAAATGGTGGGATGATGGAATGGATAAGGGTAACATTCAAGGAATGGAATGGGAATGGTCACCCAGAACATAGGATAGACTTGTTTAGACAGAATATGGGGCATTTGATGAACAAGGAATTATCCTGCTGGTCTTGGTATAGTCCAGGGGTCAGCAATCTGCGGCTCTGGAGCCACATGTGGCTCTTTCACCCCTCTACTGTGGCTCCCTGTCACTCAAAATATGCGTCACAACTGCCAATGTGAGACACCCATTGGCACACGATTTATTGAGCTTTTCAACTGCCAGTAGGCCAACCATGGATAAATCTAAGAAAAGAAAAGTTTCAGAAGAAAACAGAATTTTTAATTAGACTACGCTTGCTAGTTTTGTGGCCGCTCAAGAAATAGTCAGGCACGGGAGGGTTTTGTGGCTCCCGGTGTTTTCTTTTCTGTGGGAAATGGGTCCAAATGGCTCTTTGAGTGTTTCAGGTTGCAGACCCCTGGTATAGCCCATTTGTGTTCCATTCAAATGGTTTAGTTTTTTAAAAAAGAAATAGTATTTATTGAAATTCCAACATTTAAAACACAGTACAAAAGTACAACACGGAGAAAAAAAAACATAGAAAGACAACATAACAAAAATTTTCCACTAATAGCAGGTTTTCTATATCAGTATCTCTATCAGAACAAACATATTTACAAATGTTATATCTCTATATATCTCTATCTTAAATTACATCCTTATTTATATTATAATTACCTCTATTCATAGTTCAATTCCATATGGTTTAGTCCTTGGTGCTCTCTGAGCTTGTTTGTTTGTTTGCAGATGTTTCATTTCCCAAATAAGTAACATCATCAGTGCTAATGAGCATTGGGTTTGCTCACACTCATCCCATATTGCAAACTCTGTACACTTACCCACCCCCACTCTGTACACTGGGCAGTCATCCCACCACTGACCAGCACTGATGATGTTATCTAGCTGGGTAATGAAATGTCTGCAAGAAAACAAACAAGCTCAGAGAGCACCAAGGATTCCACAGTTGTAGGATTCTGAGCTACAGATAGCATTTTCTATTGAAAAAAACTTATTTACAAATGCAATCAGAGCAGTGGTGAAATCTAATTTTTTTTTTACTACCGGTTCTGTGGGCATGACAGGGGAAGGATACTGCAAAATCTCCATTCCCTCCCCACTCCTGGGGGAAGGATATTGCAAAATCTCCATTCCCACCCAACTCTGGGGCCAGCCAGAGGTGGTATTTGCTGGTTCTCTGAACTACTTAAAATTTCCGCTACCGGTCCTCCAGAACCTGTCAGAACCTGCTGGATTTCACCCCTGAATCAGAGGTAATGAAACATCACTGAAACCTGGCCATGAAAAGAGAACCCTTGCCCATCACAAGCTTATTTTTACAAACTCTCGGGACGTGGCTTCACTCTTCAATTCCAGCCCTGTTTGGTGCCAAGAGGAAAATGGGAAAAACTTTCCTCTGGTTTCTCTGTGTGTGTTCGCTTGTTTTTGTTTTAATGCCAATTTTCATTTTAAATCTCGCTGGAAATTAAAGCTAAACGAAGCCTGACTCTTCAGTCTGGTAAGGGGATCCTGGTTACAAGGCAGCTTATGTCGCATAAAACAGAAACGCTAACACAGCAACAGCTCTAATGAAATGCGATTAATTAGCTTGCTTCATTCCAAACCATTTGTGGCCTTTGAAATATTGATTGGGGTTCTTTGGGGGAAAAAAATTCCCTCTGAATTTTTATGATTATAGGGTGGATAAAAAAAAAGGCTTAAAATTAACAGTCCCTCTGGAGAATAAACATGGCTGTTTTTGCTGCCAAATGAACCAGAGTGAGCTGAAGCATATGTCTGCTACGTCTCAGTCTCTGGGGCAGAGAGGTGAGCCACAGAAAAGTGTGGGTAGCTGGGGTTTACACTGGGGAAAGAGGGTTCCTCAGAGTCCAGCTAAAGGTTATGCTTTGTACACAAAGCTCTGAAGCAGAGAGCTTGATATGTAACTATTCCAAGCCTGGGGATTGAAACAGCAGCCTTTAAAAAGTCAGTGGATACGATGCTCCTTGGAAAGTTCTCTGCAGCTTTTTGGGATGACTTTCATCATACTGTATAGAGCAAATCCTGGTCCTGGCACTTCAGCCACTAAAAACAGGCATTGATTAATTTGCAGGAGGCTGGGTTGATTGTAAACTCTCACAAATTTCTTTCTAGGGTTCCAGAATTTAAAATAGGACACAGGGCCAGGTTATTTATGGGACTGAGCAGTGGTGAAATCCAATTTTTTTTACTACTGGTTCTTTAGGTGTGGCTTGGTAGGCGTGGCAGGGGAAGGATACTGCAAAATCTTCATTTCCTCCCCAATCCAGGGGAAGGTTACTGCAAAATCTCCACTTCCCCCTGATCAGCTGGGACTCAGGAGGCAGAGAATAGATGGGGGCGGGGCCAGTCAGAATTTTTACTACCGGTTCTCCAA
>JANHZT010003472.1:97113-108944 GCA_032468215.1 Stegonotus admiraltiensis | reverse complement strand
GCAAGGAAAAATGGAAAAAATAGAAGGAATAGAACTGGGAAATGGAAACATAGTAAAAGCATTAGCAAAGGATGATGATTACAAATACCTAGGCATATTGGAAGCAGATAACTTCTTGAATGGAAAAGTCAAAGAGACAACGCAAAAGGAATACATCAGGAGGATCCACAAAATATGAAAATCAAAGCTGAATGCTGGAAACATAATTAGAGGCATTAATACATGGGCAGTCCCAGTGATATGCTACTCAGCTGGAATCATCAGCTGGACTTTGGCTGAACTGGAAACTTGGACCTGAAAACGCGCAAACTTTTAAATATGTACCACGCTTTACATCCACGAAGTGACATCAACAGGTTGTACCTGCCAAGAAAAATAGGGGGCAGAGGACTGTTGCAAATCCATCAAACTGTAGAAGAAGAAAAACGAAGTTTGAATGATTATGTGAGCCAAAGTACAGAAAAATTGCTGCAGGCTGTGAAAATGGTGAACATTATAAAAACAACAGAAACCAAGGCAGAATATAAGGAAAAACACTGGATGAAAGATTAAATAGAAGGAAAACCAAAGTTTTGCATGGACAGCACTTGAAAAACATTGAAGGAAAATGTGATGACAACTTTACACGGGCATGGCTTAAGATGGGAACCATCAAGAAAGAAATAGAAGGTTTAATACTTGCTGCTTGAGAACAAGCACTATAAACGAATGCCATGAAAGCAAAGATACAAAAATCCACCAACAATCCAAACTGCCAACTTTGCAACAACGAAGTTGAAACTGTTTCACATTTAATATATGAATGCAGCAAAATCATGCAAACTGATTACAAAGCTAGACACAACCAAGTTGCTAAATTAATCCACTGGTCATTATGTAAAAAATATGACTTACCTGAATCCAAAAAGTCATGGAAACATAAAGTGGAAAAAGTTATAGAAAATGAGAAGGTGAAGATTTGGGAACTTTCGAATACAGACAGATCGTCACTTGGAACACAACACGCCAGATATCACAGTTGTCGAAAACTGAAACGTACAATTTATTGACATCGCGGTACCAGGAGATGCCAGAGTCAAAGAAAAAGAACTGGAAAAAATCATGAAATATCGTGATCTGGCCATTGAAACTACAGGGCTATGGATGAAACATGTAACAGTGATACTCATTGTCATTGGGCATTGGAATTTTATAAGATATATCAGCAAAGTGCAGCTTCCTGCAATAACACCAGCAGAACTGTAAAAAACTGTGCTACTTGGAACATCGTACATCTTAAGAAGGTACTTGGTTGATACCTAGGACGCTGGTAGCAACCCGTATCAACCATTAGCACCAGTCAATGGTATTTGTGATGCATTTTTGAATGTTCAGTTGACTGAGTTTCATATTTAATGAATAAAGATAATAATAGTAATAATAATAATAATTATGGGCATGCTCAAAATGGCAAAAGGCTTATGGGGACGGTGTAAGGGGGAAAGGCCTCAGAGATCTAAAGGGCAGGAAACACAGCATAGGATGTCTCGTGGGTGGGGGGAGTCTTGAGAAGCCCAGGGCAGGCGTACCTCAGCCTGTGCTATGCCTCCAATGGCCTGTCCCACCCCTGAGGCATCCCATGCTCCACTTAACTACCCACACATTCATGTAATGATCATATCAGGGAGAGCAGAGGGTGGGTGTCATTAAACAAGGTGGTATCACTTAACAGCCATCACGATATGCAGATAAAATGGGCAGGCTCTATTACGGTCATATCTCAAGGACTACCTGTATATTTTCAACTCAGCAAGTAAATCCATTTTGCATTTCAACGTATCACTTTCTTTAAGACTTAAAGCAAAAGAAAACCTTGTCATTCAGTTCTAGTCAAAAAGAAAGGCTGTTAATTGCTATCAGTAATCACAACACATATATTTAACACTTTGGTTAAATAAATTCACTTTCTTCCATTTATTTTTTTAAAGATTTATCTTTAATCCCAGCATTCAAATAGGAATCTGAAACTAATCCACAATAATCTTACAGAAGCTAATATGTGAAACTTCTAAAAATGTTGGCCAGCTTTCTCCTTTAGTTTCCAGCCTCAGTTCTCCTACAGCCCTTTCCTCGACATACAGTACAATATTTTCCTCCTTATGATGGGAAAGGCTTTTAGCAGCCTTTCCCATCATAAAGGCTCTAGATATGGGACCACAATGTTAACTGTCTAAATCTTAACCCAGCAATAGTAACAGCACTTAGATTATATAACCCTCTCTAAGTGGTTTACAGAGTCAGCATATTGCCTCCAACAATCTGGGTCCTCATTTTACCGACCTTGGAAGGATGGAAGTCAACCTTGAGCCTGTTGAGATTCAAACTGCCAAATCGCAGGCAGCTGGCAGTCAACAGAAGTAGTCTGCAGTACTGCACTCTAACCACTATCCCACTGCAGCTCATGATATCCAGGAAATGCTTGTTTAATGTGTAATAGTAGTAGCACTTACGCTTATATAGACTTACAGCACTCTCTGGTGGTTTGTAGAGTCAGCATATTGCCACCAACAACATGGGTCCTCATTTTACCAACCTTGAAAAGATGGAAGGCTGAGCCAACCTTGAACCTGTCAGGATCGAACACCTGGCTGTGGGCAGAGTTAGCCTGCAATACCGCATTCTAACCACTGCACCACTAGGGCTCAGGTGTAAAACGAGGGCTTAATGTTTGCAACTCCAGGAAGGAAAAATTCAAGAAGAGTACTCTTTTCCCCTTCCACAGACCTAGATTAGAAAAAGGGATTCTCCTTATTGGTAGGAAAGCAGCACACTGGAGTGATTTCGAGCAGACCAATGCAAAATAGGAAAGCAATGTGTGTTCTTTTGATCCTCTTGCATTTACAGATATTTTCAATTTACAACCACAACTGGAATTGGAACTTCTGTTGCTAACTAAGGTGGTTGTTAAGTGAGTCATACCCAATTTTGCTATCTTTTTTGCTGCATTTGTAACGCAAATCATGAAGTCCTTAAGCAAATTACACAGTCATTAAGCTAACCTGGCTTCCCCCATTTACTTCATTTGCCAGAAGAGCCCTGGGAATGTCGCAAATGGCAATCATGTTCACCTTGGGATGCTGCAACTATCATAAATACAGGCCAGCTGCCAAATGCCCAAATTTTGATCACACCATCATGGGCATGCTATAATGGTTATAAGTGTACAAACCAGTTGTAAGTCACTCCTTTCAGCACCGTTGTAACTTTGAATAGTTGCTAAATGAATGTAAGTCAAGGACTATCTATATCTTTATTCTAGCTACTGAAGCTCAATGGCATTAACAATAACAATAACAAAAACTGAAAGACCTAATGCAACTGATTATCACACTGTTTGATCCTAAGAGTTGCTATTGGCAAAGGCATCCACAACAGGAGTTCAAAAGAATAAAGGGAGTGCCCACAACTTCACAATCTTGCAATGACACCTTTAACACTATCAAACAACATCCATGTTATCGCAGGCCTTAAAAAGGACTTGATAGGTGGATAAACATCTGGCTGACTGTGTGACTAACCATAATAATTTTTACATTTGTATCTTGCTGACTCTCAGTGATTCTGGGCTGTTAAACAGCAGGGAAACTCAGATAAGTCAAAACAATTATCTGAATTATAATAAACTCTGATATAGTTGTATGTCTCAAAGTTATTATTTTTCATTAAGGCTAGAAAGCAATGGAATGGTGGCATATGATGTGTGTGAGAGCACACATTAAATAAATACCACGTACACATACTACACACATGCATATATATTGTGAATACTTCATTTCACTCCTAATGTGGTAAAGAGCAATGAGAAACATCATTGATTTAGTAAGGTATAAAGTCAAATGGAAATTAACTGCAGGCAAGATGTACAGATAAATAGGTTTTCTCACATTTCTTTCTGCTTCAGATTCTTTATGGGAGCTGAAAATGCTTTTCATCATCGTACATTTACCATGTACTATGTAAATGCATGCATATAAAACTGCCTGTAAAAAACAAAGTGAAAAATTGAAATGCATAATTATATAGAGGCCATTTCAAAGACAGGAATAAATGGAAATGCTGTGTAAATGCAGGGAGAAAAGATAGCATCTTCTTCTAGTTTGTTTTCTTCTAAATCATCCTGTTTGCCAGATATATAGCTCATGCAGTAAATGTTATAGGCAATGGTACAATTTTAGAAGTAGTTTAGGGTGCTATTTATTTCAGAGCCTGAAGCACGTGGCATAGAAGTGCTCCTGTTTATAAACTGTATGTTGACAGATTATGAAAGCTTACATATCACTTTTTACCATCATTCTGTCAGCCTTGTGGCCTTCAGAGTGATTTGCCTTCAATAATATGCAGTGTGAGAGGAAAGATCCCAGATTGTGTTCTTAACATCAGACGTAAAAGTTGCTTTTATAATAAAAGTGAAGGAAGGTGATTGCTGAAAAATACATGTTAGTTCATTAGCCTCAGTAGGTGAATGTAAATTTTCCCATTTACAGCTGTGAAGAACTACTACAGAGATCAATTAATATAAAGATCTATCATGTGTGCTCCATAATCTAAGCAAATGACATCAGGGGCAGGAGTCTTATATTACTCAGGTCCATTTTCTAATGTAAAATTAATTATTCCTGACACTGATATATACATATTATTTATTCAATTGAACTCACACTTCTCTAGCTAACATTAATACTAACAAGCTAACAAGATATTTCTGAAATGCGATTCCAGAATAGCCAGTAGATGGGATGCTGGGAAGTATTGGTCAAGGGTAGTGGCTCTTCACCCCTTCTTTATATCTTTTCATGATGATCTCATCTCTGTAGCAAAGTACCTTTTAGAAACACAGAAAATGGTGGACTCTTCTTCACTTACTTTTTTAAAAGTTTAAATTAAAATTTAATTTTGACCTGAAATACTAGAGCATATCATTCACTGAAAACTGTAGGAGCAGGCAACAAGGGATAGGAAACAGGTATTGATCCTGATTATCTACCATGATAAACTAAACTGCATTATGCATTATGTTGCTGTTTCTTCCATTTAAATATGATACAAGGCCCATTGTCAATGTTTAGCAGGAGGAAGAGCCTCAAGATGGCTCATACACTGCAGTAAATCCTGGTTTAATTTAGTTGCTAAATCAGTCAATAATTGCATTGGCACATTACACTAAATCAAAACCATTACTTACGAAGTACCATAACTAGGTTCTCACAATATGATGAGCCAAAACCTCATTGTAGTCCAGTGGTGTCAAACTTGCAGCATCAGAGCAGCGTCATGTGATGTATCATGACTTTTTCCCCTTCACTAAACTGGGAGTGAGTATTGTGAGTGCATGATGCATCCAGTCGGTGGGCCACGAGTTTGACACTCCTGCCATAGTCCATTACTAACCAATGTGCCTTGAATAGACCAGGCCCACCTGGTTTGGTTTCAAAAATACAACGGACTACTGAAACAATACTTCAAGGATGATACTTTTGGTAGGGAAAGATAAAAGCAGGCCATGAGAAGGAGATAATAAGAATCATACAGTTTAAAGTCGTGTACTTCCTTGCTTTTATTCAGCTAGAGATCTCTGAAAGGAAGTCAGTTGTTTTCTTCCCTCACAGAGAGAAATCTGGCTGAAATCTCTGTTCATCTACTTGGCATTTAATTACTTTCTGGCAAAGAGACAAATACTTCAGAAGCGTAACTGTCTTAATTGGAAGGTCAAAGAAATAAGTGGAATCTCTTATAGTTTCAGTTGCATAGAGAAGATCTGATGAAAATGAAGAGAAGGGTTCTTTCTATGCAGTTATTGATTCTGACATGAATTCCAATATTTTTTCATGATTCCACCTAGATACCAAGCTGAAGCTCACTTGAATAAGATGCAAATCTGAGCCTCCTAACCATGGATCCTAATATGGGATGATATAAAGTTTCTCAATTTTTCAATAATGTTGAACAGAGCTGAATTAGAAAAAAAATAAGTTCCCTTCCATCCCACAAAACCAGTCTTTCAAATCCGCAAACCAACCTTCTGTGAATGGTCGCTCCTTTTTAAAGTTGTCAGCCAGCAATGGAACATAAGGAAAGATAGAGTAGGATGCTCTTGATATTCCAAGTAGAAAGGTCTCATTTAGATCTTAATTTGATGGACCTTGGCAGGCTGTTACCTCATGTGTAGTTGTGAAGCTTCTTGGGAGAATTGTTGAGTATATGATAACCTAACATCCCTTGTTAAAGCTGGTAACCCAGTTTACTATTCAGAGCTGCACAGAAAATGAGCGTTCCTTTAAAATTTTCTCACAGCTAACATTTGTTAATATTTGTATCTATTTGTCTGATCCATGCGGCGCAACCTATAAAGTTCATAATGCTGCAGTTTCTTAAAAAGGATGGTTTTTGCAATCTTGCAAAGCCAACAAATTATTACTTTTATCACACCAAATTGGAGATGGGAGTAATGTGCTGGCATACATTCGTAACAAAGAATATTAATCCAGTATATATACAATTACTGAAATTAGACCCTAGAAAAACAGAGAAAAGGATATTCCTATTAAGTATGGGAGAAAAAAGAATGCCCACTAGGAGATCAGTCACCATTTCAACACCTAGTTATGACCTGAAGGTTTTTGGTGCTAATTGAAGATTGCTTGTAGTAGTCCAAGATGAATCTGCTAATGCATATTAACTTCATTTTTGCAGCAGATAATTAGATTCATTATAACTGGATCTTAATCCAGCCTCTTTAAATTAATGGCTTGCACAGCCTCTAATTTCATCAAATTAGTAACAAAGCAGAAAATAGGAAAAGTGCTAGAAAAACTGATAAAAGCTAATGGCTCTTGACCAACGAGAAGAAAAGGACAACCAGTAGCAAGGCGGATGGATTGAGTTACAGTGGCAATGGGTACACCTTTGGGAGATCTGAAAGACTAGGCCCATGATGGCGAACCTATGGCATGGGTGCCACAGGTGGCACGTGGAGCCATATTGGTGGGCACACGAGCTCAGCTCCGGTATGCATGTGTGCGCTGACCAGCTGATTTTTGGGCCTTCTGGGCCTACCAGAAGTCAGGAAACACACTGTTTCTGGCCTCCTGAGGGCCTCTGGTGGGGTGGGGAAGGCCATTTTTGACCTCCCCTGGTTCCTAGGAAGGCTCTGGATCCTGGGGAGAGTGAAAAATGGGCCTACCGGGCCCACCGGGCCATCGTGTGCCAAACGCGGGGGGAGCATGGGGGAGGGGCACATAGAATTATGGATGTGGGCATGTGTGTGTGATCCCACCGTGCTCCCCCCACTTTTGGCACACAATGGCAAAAAGGTTAGCCATCACTGGACTAGGCTAAGGATAGTCCATCATGGAGAAAATCTATGTTTGAAAATCTACGCTTTTATTCCAACAAGCCGGGCTGGCCTAACTTTTTTAACTTTTTTAATTCTTTAACTTTTTAACTCTTTAACTTTTTAAATTGGGGTTTTAGTCATTGGCCAATTGGGTTTAATTCTATTTTAAGTGCTTTTAAGTTTTTGTATTTTTTGTGTTTTATTTGATGGCTGTTCACTGCCCTGAGTCCTTCGGGAGAAGGGCGGTATATAAAGTTAATTAATTAAATAAATAAATAAATAAATAAATAAATATGTGGTTGTCAGGAATCAAAAATAACTTGATGGCACATAATCAATCAAAAATCAATTTCAAACTATGAAAAGGGAAAGAAAGCAGATCATACTAATATTAATGAATTAGCCTGATAAGCGTAACTAGTAAATTTTATGTCAGGCATATATATTAGAACCTCCTCAACTGATGAAAGTAAAAGAACATATAAACACATGAATACACACATTTTAGTAAGACAGGCAATGATGGTTTAGTGTCTAATGGAAAGAAATATACTTCTGGGACTTGTGTAGAACCTTTGCTGACTTTAAATCAGCTTTTGAAATGAACCCTTAGGACAAGCCATGGAAGAAATTGACATATTTTTCACAGGTATAATGATTACTATTGTTTATTCATCAAAATATTTCAATAAAGGTTAGAAGTACAGATAGTCCTCAATTTATGACTGCAATTGAGCCCATAATTCCTGTTGCAAAGTGAGAAATTTGTTAAGTGAATTTTGTCCCATTGTATGACTTTTCTTGGCACAGTGGTTAAGTGAATCACTATACCTGTACTTGTTAAGTTAGTAACATGGTTGTTAAGTGAATCTGGCTTCCCCATTCACTTTCCTTGTCAGAAGGTTGCAAAAGGTGATCACATCACCCCAGGACACTGCAAATGTCATAAATATGAGTCATTTGCCAAGTGTCTGAATTTTGATTTTGTGATGATGGGGATACTGCAATGGTCATAAGTGGGGAAAAAATGGTCATAAGTCACTTTGAGCAGTCACTAAATGAACTGTTGAAAATCAAGGACTACCTGTAAATCTCATAAAGAAAGGAGTGAAACAAAGGTGTGTTTTTGGCTGCATTGTATTTAATTTTTATATTCCCTGCCAAAAGTCTTACCAGCTCAGATTTTTAACTGCAAAATTTGATTAAATTTATTCCTACAATTTTGTAAAGTATGGAGGTGATGTGTTAGTACTTTTATAATATCTACTGTATTAAGGAAAACTCCATGGGTGCTCAATATTATTATCAGAAAGACTATTGGTCAGAAACTAACACAACTGAAAGTTTTTTGGGAAGATTCTCAATCATCTGGATCATAGTTCACTCAAAGTTGTTTTTCCAAAAGGCGACTGGACTTCCCTTGTTTATTCTTTGAAGAAAAAAATCACTTTTCAGAACTGAAGAAGCTTCTTGGATGAGAAGCAAAAGAAAACAACCAAGAAATTCCAGCTGCCTTTTGAAAACAACATCCTTGGGACAACTGAAAGTTATATTTTTCCCTAAATGTAAATGGAAGGATCAAATAAGTATAATATAAATATAATTATAATTATATAAGTATTCTGCATGTTGAACTCCATAAATGTTTAATGGTTGTTTTTCAAACTATGACCTTATGGAAAGTATATATTTAATATTATATTGCCCCCAGACATTTTGCTCAGTAGTGGGTTTCAAATTTTTTTACTACCAGTTCTGTAGGTGTGGCTTGGTGGACATGGCATGGCTTGGTGGGTGTGGCTTGGTGGGCATTGCTGGGGAAGGATATTATAAAATCTCCATTCCCACCCCACTCCAGGGGAAGGATACTGTAAAATCTCTAATCCCTCCCCAATCCAGGGGTAGGTTACTGCAAAATCCCCATTTCCTCCCAATCAGCTGGGACTTGGGAGGCAGAGAATAGATGGGGGCAGGCCCGGTCAGAATTTTACTACTGGTTCTCCAAACTACTCAAAATTTCCGCTCCCGGTTCTCCAGAACTGGTCAGAACCTGCTGAAACCCATCTCTGATTTTGCTGGTTCTTAAATATTATTTCAATATAACAGAGGCCATTAGAATCCATTTAGAATAAAAGATGTTGCAATAAAGATAACAGGTCCCATATACAGCCTACTGGTTTTGGCTTCAATATATAAAAGTAGATGGTATCTCTTTTGGTTGAATTAATTTCTGCTCTTGCTGGTTAATCCAGTTAATTTTGATGGATAATGAATCTAGATGAGAAAAGGACTGGTGGAAAAGTTTCTGCCTTGGATTTCCCTTTTCTTAATTTGTAACTATTCTGGATTTTAACCATGTTAAAAAGATTGTTTAATTTAGGATTCTGACTTTCAAAAGGATATAAATTCAGCCTCTGAAGATCACTTCCTGTGGGAAATAGGAATAGAGTTTCTACTCTGTTTATTTAAATATCACAATACTAATATTGCATAGTGCTTTTGTGCTGGCTTGGTTTAATGGCTTGCCTTGGATGCAGTTGGTGAGCAGGTATTCAGCAATTTCTTTTATTCATCTTTGTGACACCAGAGCGATATAGACAGCGGATCATTTTATATTTTATCCCTGTTTAAAAGGAGATTTGCCCCACTCTTCTTGTCTATATTTTAATGAAGACGACAGAAAAGTAGTGGAATTTTATGTCTGCCACCTTGTATTTTTAGTAAAATGTTCTGCACCATCATATTGTATATTCTGCAAGTGAGCATCTAGTTAAAGCTAAGCCTGCTTTGCTAGATCTTGAGATAAAGTAATATTAGAAAAATGATGAGGCTATAGCTGGGTTGCCAAATTCTTTGTGTACAAAATATATATTGTAAGAAATACGGATGTAGGAAGACACTTGTTTTTTATTTTATGTCTCATGCTTGTGCTTTCTGTGGTGGTTTAATTGACCGAAACAAATCAAGAAGTATATTAAATCTACAAGGAGAAGGAAAAGGACAAAACTTCTTTTCATTCCTAAAATACCACTGCTCCTGCTTATTCTATCACTTCCTCTTTATACGGCTGTTATTATATTATCTATTCGTGCCCTTGTCATTTTGCAAAACTCTGACAGTTTATTAAAAAAAATCAAAGTAAGTAAAAATATTTAACAAACTGTCAAAATGATAAAAATCACAATCAGAACATGCCAACATAAAAAGAACCACAAAGAAGTCCTCCTCAAAAACATGGAACTGTATCCATTTTAAAATCCAAATAAATCTTCTCCTGCATAAAAGTATTCTTTAGAAAGTGAAATCGTAGCAAGTCTGTCCCTCCCCAGTGGGACTAACCAGCCTCTCTCATGCCAGGGGAAGAAGCCTGCCTCAGATCTTGTCTGATAAGGAATTCCAGCAGGCAGGTTCAACGAGAAGAGCCTATTCTGCTCTGGCCTCATCGCTGTGGAACACTTTAACACTGGAGGTGAGAACTGCTCCCACCTTTTTGGTCTTCAGAAGGATATCAAAACTGGCTTTTCCAGTTGACCTGGGGCACCGAGGGAGGTGCTCACCAGTGGAAATGGCCGACAGGGTAGGAAGACTTCATCCCCATCTCATCCATCCCCAGTCCCATCTATCTCTTGGTCCTGGTTTTGGTATAATTGTATAATCATAATCTGTGTAGTTTTAATGTTTTAATATTCAATTATTTTGTATTTATTTTATTTACTTGTAAGCCACACAGTCACCTTATGTGGGAGATGGATGACATAAAAATTTAATATAAATCCCGAAACACACACACACAGAGAGAGAGAGAGAGAGAGAGAGAGAGAGAGAGAGAGAGAGAGAGAGAGAGAGAATGGGCTTGCTAGATGTTCCTATTTTGTGTTCTTCTATTTTTCCTGTTCTTTTTTATATTGTAAACAATCTCATTATGAAATTAGCTGAGAAAGCTTATTGTTCCAAGCCCTCAATGACCAAAAGCAGACATTTTTTTTTTCAAAATATGTCTTATAGCACTATATTAAAAAAATAAGCAAATCTGTGCTGACAGATCTGTATTATGGCATGTTAAAGGATAGGTTTTCTGGCTGGTAAGCAAATTCTGAACACTCCTAAACACTGACTTTTGAAGCTTCAATATGAGTGTGCAGTTACCATTTTGAATGCTCTAAATGTCAGTTTTAAAGATTTCATCTCTGGAATCAATCAATAATATTCTTAATGTTCTTATTCATATGCCCATGTGCTTATGAGTGCCCATATGCAAACATGCACTTTGGCATTTTAGAAATGCTGTACCAGCAATATTTTCTTTTTTAAAATGGAGGAGAAGGAGAAAGGTATGCATTACATGACTGCTATTTAATACTAAGTAATGTAGTAAATGCATTAAGCTGAGTACCAGATGAAATCTGCATGACCAAAGTTTCCAATAATAATGAATTAAAACTTGTAACCTATACTTTGT
>JANHZT010003472.1:5825-16167 GCA_032468215.1 Stegonotus admiraltiensis | reverse complement strand
CTTCCTTCCTTCCTTCCTTCCTTCCTTCCTTCTTTCTTTCTTTCTTTCTTTCTTTCTTTCTTTCTTTCTTTCTTTCCACTTTCTCCCTACTGATCCACCTTCTATCAGCTCAGAGTTTAGACAGAAATCAACAAAATCTTACAGGATGCAGTTCACACACTGACCTTAATGTTAATCTCTCATTAATAAACATGAAATGCAGTATTTGGTATGACGCGATGATGGGACGGAGCAAACACCTCAGGATGTGCTATCTGAGTTATAAGCTGTGCCTTTACACCAATTCATTTTTTTTGTCATTTGACTTAATTGTTCATTTTTAAAAAGGCTGTAAAAACAGTCATGTCTTCTTGTGCCAATGAGTATACATTGCCTAGAGGTTCAGAAAAAACACTCTGAGTTTTTTTCTTCATTATACCGAATGGTCCAACCTCTTAGATATTGCTAAAGCCATACACACAACTGAGCTTTATTAAATAGCATTTTGCCTTTTGCTACTAATCCCAGATTAGGAAAAAAAAATTGGCAGGGTAAATACAATTTACTATACACATACACCAGTGGTGGGATTCAAATAATTTAACAATCGGTTGTCTGACCTAATGATTTCTTCCAACAATCAGTTCACCAAACTGCTCAGAAAGTTTACCACTGGTTCTCCCGAAGTGGTGCAAACTGGCTGAATCCCATCACTGACATACACTGACATACACACCACACACACAAAAGAGGAGGAATAGCAATAGACTTATATACTGCCCCATAGTGTTTTACAGCACTATCTGGGTGGTTTCAATGTCAGCATATTGCCCCTAACAGTCTGGGTGCTTATTTTACTGACCTTGGAAGGATGGAAGACTGAGTCAACCTTGAGCAGGTCAGAATTAAACACCTGGCTATGGGCAGAGTTAGCCTGCAATACTGCATTCTAACCACTACGCCACCATGGCTCTCTTAGAATATTTTCTGAACTAATTCTTTCTTTAGAGATGTTTCTTGAAAATTACCCTCATGCTTTTTATTGAAACCTCAACACAGACCAAAAAAAGTAGGACATGATAAATATGAATCTATATTAAATGGTTGAAAGGAGTAGATATGAATTCTTTCCCTTTTTAAAAAAGAATCATTACTGCAGGTTCTGGCAGGTATCCTTTATAACTGGTCTATGTCTTGAACTAATATTCCTTAGCTCTCCCTTTTTTTTAACTTTTGCTGGAATATTCCTTTTACTCAGTGAAGGTCAGTTTCAGTTTTTCCTTATACACAAGAAAAATACAAGCTTAGCAAATATTCAGTATCCTGTTTTTCTATCTCATGTTTTCTTTTCTCCCATTCTGTTGTTTGGAAGTGCAACAGAAGTATTTTCTCATTTCTTTCATAGAACTGATCTTTTCCTTAAAAATTTATAGTGTCCGATCTACAGCAGACACTCATTTGAGGGCAAATGAAATACAGAAGCAATGAACATGTTTGCTTGTTGCATTATAGCTCTCCCAAGTTTGATATAGTGACAGTCTAGATTTGCTGCCAAAAGCTAGTTCATTGCTTTATCTGGCAATTGGGGATTGTACTGGGAAATACTACAGAAATATTCTCAGAATAAAAAGAGCCTGAAAGGCAGCCACAACATGCAAATCTGCCTTGCCCAATTTTGTGCTTTACAAATATGTTTTAGATACAGTCCTAAAATGTGGATAAAAATATCTGAAAATGATCAGAATAAAAATCTTTTCCTTCCATTAATTAAATCAATTAATCAGTTTTCAGGTGCCTCTCTCTCTTTTCTAGTTTCTTTGTTTTTATAGTCCAAACTCTATATCTTTTTTTTTTTTAAATGAAAGAGGGGACTTTTTCATTTTATTAATATTTATCATTCACCAGTAATTTTCAGCACTAAACTAAATAATTTAATTATGCCTCCCTTCTTGTGCTCCTTCTTGTTTCTATCTTTCACTCTGCAAATGTCATCTGTAGTTTAAGCTGGATTTTTATAATTCTCATGGCTGGAAGAAGCAGATTACAGTAGCTGATGTTAAAAGTATCTAATCTGCCTTTCATTTCACAGAGGAAAATGCAATCAGCATTTCCATTGAAAAGGAGTTTAATGACAATTCATTTTCCTTGTTTCAAATTCAAGCAACAAACAATGGCATATTTCTGCTTTTGGTCAACCTGTTTATTTTTATTGTCAAGTAGATAAAAGTAAAAATGGTCCAGATTTGGCAGAATGAAAAGAGTTGTGATATTAATTACCAACTGCCTTGTGATGTGACCTTGGATACACATTTATTTGGAAATGAGAGCAAATTCTGTTTCCTTATCTGAATGAAATTCCTATTTGCAAAGACATATTTGGTGTATTCAAACATGACATTATTCGGCATCTAAGCAAATGCAGAATAATAGAGTTCTATTGCTGGAAAACAGAAGTCTTTTGCAAAGACAAATAAATTATGGGAGCTTGTTAAAAGAGATCCCAAACTCATTTCTGACATCATTTTCCCATTCACTTTTCCAGAATTGATGAAAGCTGATTATGTTAAGAAACAGCCTGCTCTTATTCCAACATCAGTCTGGCAGGAACTATGAGATAAAACTCCAGTAGAATCAATTTGTTCCCAATCTCATCTTGTTTTAACTGACAAATGTTGGCCAATTCCTATAAAACATTTGTTAAGGTTTCTTTAAGTAACTATAAACCAAGCATTTAAAAGTACACAATGGAATGGAGCAAACTTAAACCCTTTAAGTATATATTAAATTTCTTCATTAATCAATGAATTACATTTGCCGCAATGATATGTGTGTTGGTACATTAATATGAATATGAGCAGAAAATCTTCACTCAATATGCACATTTTGCAGGTTCCATGCATTTGAATCACTATGTGTGAGCCCTTCTTTCTGAAAAAAAATGGACTTAGCATGTTTATTGTGATTCAGTGAGGAACTGCAGATCTTCCTTGAGATGCCTCTTCTATAGCAAAGCCAGGCTTACCTCTGCGGGATATGTAAAACGGGTTCACACATTGCAAAGTTTTCTTTCTCTCTTGTAGTGCTCTTATTTTCTTTATCAGTAAATTGAACTTAAGAAAATGTATTTCTTTGTGCAGTTTATGCTACAGTTATCGAGAGTTGTTGGTATTAGAAGACTAACGTACTGTTCTTTGACTACTTTAAGCCAGTGGTGGGTTGCTACCAGTTTGCCCCGGATTGGGCAAACCAGTAGCGGTGGTGGCGGGAGTCTCCGCCCACCCATCCGGATGTTTCTGCACATGTGCCGCACGAGCGAACCGGTAGCAAACTAAATTGAAGCCCACTACTGCTCTAAGCCAAATCCTCCCTTTGGGCACACTGCTAGCAGAAGCTTCAAATTCTAGTACATCATTATGTACTTCTCCATTAAAGTGGGTTTTCTCCCATTGTATCAGTTGAAATGGGTTCTATCTTAATATGGCACTAAGGGTGGGGTGGGGGTGGGGAAATCCCTGAACACATTCAGCCATCCAATCTTACCTCAGTGTGCCTCTTTCGCTCTTATTGGTTGAGACAAACTCAACATCTATCATCACCAGAGTTTGCAAGCACTCCATGCAGGAGATAATTATCTGCCATTCCTTTACCATGTGCCCATGAACAATACCAGACTCCCTTCCTGGCTCCAGATTTTGTCAAATATATCTAACTTGCTTCACAGTGAAGCATGGTGAATGCCTCTCTCTTCACTTTCTACATTGCCAGTATGCATGTGCATTTTCCCAAGAGGGCTGCTTAACCACCAAGGTTGTATTCTGGAGGAATAAGGTCTACTGAATTGTGTGAGAATTAATAAAGAACTTTAAGCTTGTGCTGCTTTGCTGCAGGGCACATGTGCCTTGAATTCCTTTGGAGCAGGTCTTTATCACATGATAATCAGGTTGGCAAAGGCAGGTCAACAGGGAGAAGAAAGCAGAGAGTTGAGTAGCTTCAGCCAGGTCTTCATTATGGGAGATATTTAAGCTATCCACTCCTTCCTTCTCACTTTTTCATTATTTTTCATTTTTTTAAAAATTAGGCATATTTTTAGATATGGATCACTGGTCACAAATTGGTACAGTTGCAGTCAAGTGGCACAGGAAAATGTGGCAATGAAAAAGCAAAATAAATTCCAAGCTTCTGGTATTGCTTCTGCTTCTTACATTATGATAGAACTATTGAAAATTGGAACTTCAACTATCCAAGATTTATCAACTTTGGCTTTACACAGACTGGCCAACAAGGTGAACTAAAATGAATAGTTGTTGAACATTAAGCAAGTAAGGGATCATCTCAATCCTGCAAAATTATCAACACATCTGGACAGTAAATATCCCAAAGTGAAAAATAAAAGCCTTGAGTATATCAAAAGTAACTGTACACATCACCATGAGAAGAAGGCAATATTTTGTACATTTTTGTGCAGCAATAAGAAAAATTCCATCGACTTGTTTAGTTAAAACATAAAACTTCCAGATAATTCAATTTTATTTTCTGTAATTGGAAATGTTAATTCACATTTACAATAAATGTTCATTTTGTTATCCATTTTCTGTTGCTTGTACTTTGCCTCTTGATTAAGAGCTTTTGGCTTTTTCATTATTGTTATTATTGCTATTATTTACCCTAACAAATTCTATAGCCTGAAAAAGTTCAAAACATTCCTGCACTAAGGGCAAATTTTAGGAAAACAGACATGTTCTTTTTCTGCCACCTCACCCAATATGACAATGTGGCTTGCAAGGATGTAGAGCTACAATTAATGTGCTGTTTAAATCTGCCTTATACTTTTTCAAAAAAAATCTTCCCTTACAAGAGAGACATCTATTTTTTTACCTACTTCTCAGGGTATTTGAAAATTATGTTCAATTTTGTCTTGGTGGCATTTTAGTTTTTTGAGTGACAAATTACTGGTGTTCTTGTTTACACATATTTCCATCACTCTGAACCACTCACACATTCTGTTTCCAAAAAAGTCCTATGAGAAACATTCTCTCAGAACCCATTCTCCAGGGAAGCTGCAGAGCATTGAAAATGACTGGATGGTTAAAGAACATACATTCACATAGTTTTCTGCCATCTTATAAATAAATCAGTACAAGAATTCTTCACAATTTTCTCAAAAATTCTCTTCACCTTTACAAGGTATTTTGAAAACAAATTCTCTTTCTTCAAACTGAATTAGAAAAAAATTATAAAAAATCTTTCTGCATGGTATAGATCCAAGATTTTAAAGAACTTGTGAAAGGATTAATTTTTTTGTTATTCAGTTTAGTATAATTAAAAAAAACTTTGAATAATGGTAATTGCAAAAAGCATGAATGCATAATAATATTTTTCAGGTCTTTCCCTAAATCTGAACCATATTTATTCACGTAGCATATAGTTGCCAAAGCTTTGTTGATGACTCTATGTATTAAAATAAAATCTTTTTGAATTAGCAGAAGTGTATATATTTTCCCTGTTAGACTAACTGCTTATGGTAATTTTCTATTAGAAGTGTGTTATATCAGGCACAGGGTTGATATATGATCCTGTCATAATAGGCAACAATTTGGTTTATCCTCTTTAATTCCTCTGCCACCATTTCATAATCATATCTCTCCATACCAGACTCCAAAATGAGCAGTGTTGACATCCAAGATACATAATAACATGAAGCTCACACCTTGAAATCGCTAGAAACATTTCTTTAGTCCAGGGCAATCTGCAGAAAAGTGACTTGCTAATCTTGGGGTACAAGTTGTATTATAGAAAAAAAAATCTAAATCCTACAGTCTCGTGATGGAACACTTTTTCCCCATTTTGTTTTCTAATTAAAATATTTCCAGTTCTTCTCAAATGCCTTCATACAAACACAGAGAATACTTGAGATTTTAAAAATTGGGGAATGGAACAGAATGCAGACTTTGAATGCCTGGCTCTTTAAATTTTCATTAGGACAGAGTATTCCAACATTGTTGTTTTGCCATGGTGGATGTCCCATAGGATATACCAGTCTATACCTATCTATCTACGAAGGCCATTTTCGTACATGAAAAAATAGTTGGAGCTACATAATTTCTCTTTTTTTTCTCTCACCCATGCAAGGTTCAGTAATTTACATTACTGCCTTTAGTTAATACCAAGTGTAAGTCTCTGGCACCTTGTTACTCCCATTCTAAAAACTGAAATTTCTGAATAGGGATACCTATTTTATTCATCACTAGACATTAAGGCCATAGTTCCCAAACTGTGAACCCTGGCACCCTGGGACACGACAATGAATTCACAAAGGCACCATAAAAATTCCACAATAAATGGAATTGTTAGTGAGTTTGCTGTGACACCACTTTTGGAACCTCTAGAGGTGTCATGAGTAGCAGTTTGGAAACCTTTTCCATAAGGACATATTGTCCAATTCTGTATTTAACCATCCGTATCATAAACACAGAACAATTACCTACTAATAACCATATAATGAATGCAATAAATCCATTGAGATTTCTATTTCATTTGCTCAGCAAATGAAGAGGATGGTTGGATAAATGTAGATGGGCAAACTTAAAAGGTAGAATGTCTACCTAGGAATTCATACACTACTAAAAACCATAGGGTACTCACATAATAACCTGCCATAGTTTCCTTGCTGTCTATGATTATGTCAATTTAATGTCTCCATCTTGTTCAATGGAAGGTGTGCTGCCCAATTGTGGAGCTCAAAATTCAGCAAACAGAGGGTTAATTTATTATTTGTATTACAATGGTAGAAAAGAATGTTGCCTATGGTGAATGAATTGACAGGAAGAAAGGAAGTAAGGAAGAACCAATCAATTGCTTTCCTAGCCATTGGCAAAATTTCACCAATGTCTAGCTGCTAAAAACAGTTTCTTTGCAAGCAAGGACACTGTACTGAATGCAGACAACACAGCTTTGTCAAAGTCAACAAACAAAAGTTGTTAAAAATAGAATATTCTGACCACAATCAAAACTATGTGATGCATATCCAATTTCTTGAACGGATAATATTCTACCTGGACAAAAGATGCATTAGAGAAAAGAGCAGTTAGAGTAGACTTGTGAAGCCTAATGCCATTAATAGGTTTCAGTATCTCCTATCAGTGTGGACACCAATGTGCTTGTTTGGTATGATGATGGGCATTGTCGCTCAAAACATTTTTAGGGCACTGGTTTATGGAAAATTGATTAAACAGGTTGCCTATACTTAGCCCAAAAACAGAAGAATTCTTGGTTAATTTTCAGAACAAACATTTTGCACTAATTCCAAAGACTGCAAAATAACATTTAGGAGCTAGCATCTCTCCTTGCCCAATTTTAATCTGTAAAAAAGTGGGAGCATTAGCTCACTTCTGGTATCTCCTATCGCAGTTAGAAATCATAGTTCTACTTCAAACTCAATGATTATCCTTGTTTCTGGCACTGAAAATTTTACATCAATTTCTGCCACAGGAAAAAGCCCCATAAATCAGACCAGCGATTGTCATTCCCAATCTCCTTAGAAAATTAATTTCATTTTCTTTCAAATGAAAAACAAACAATCAAAAAATACCGCTCATATGTCAATCACATTAAAAGCATTCACATCCAGATTCTTCAGTCAACCTCATTTAAACTGATGAAGAAAGAATTGCGTATTAATATCACAGTGAAATTGTTGTAAATGCACTTACTTTACTCCTGAGATAATCAAGGAACTACTTGTGTAAGAGTCCTCTGCTACTTGCAAGCTTCCTAGGCACCAATACATCAGTTGAAGTTCAAGACAACACTTCAACTTTCCCTGAAATTTTCTCAAGTGACTGAATGATGGAGATCCATCCAATTGACCATGAAAGGTGGGAGATCCAGAAACAAAAGCATATTTCCCACTCTTGGTTTATCACAACAAAAGGAAATGCAAACAAAGCTGAAAATGAAGCAGAAAAAAAGTTGTGATGCAAATGGGAGAACTGATTCCGCACAGCTTCAGAAACAAGCTTCATTTAGAACCGCAGAATCCTTGGTGCTCCTCACCTTAGATGTTTGCTTAATCGATTTATGTACCAGAAAGTCATTTTTTACTTCTAGGACCATACAGATATGTTTTATTTTCACAATGATTTATCTCTAATCTGGTCCTTTAGCTCTTCCATTGGTGCACCCATCACCATTTGCTCAATGATCCATCAGATTGTTTCCTTGGCTGTCCATGGTATTCTCAAGAGTCTTCTCCAACACCAATGTTCAAAAGCATCAATAGACCCCTATCTTGCTTCTTCAAAGTCCACATTTCATTTCCATACAGGGTCACAGGGGAAACCATAATTTGCACAGTTCTGTACTTTGAGGGTGTAGATGCGTTGGAATATCTTGTCTGAGGCCTTCTTAGCTGCTCTAGGAAATGCTAATCTGTGGCATATTTCTTGACTGCTTGTTCCTTTGTTGATGATGGTTGATCTTCAAAGGCAGAAACTATCTACCACTTTGATATCGTCATTGCCAATTCTAAAGCATGTTGTTCTATTATCATTGGTTTTGGTCTTGTTTATTTTAGTCCCTTTTATTTTACTGTGCTCTGACTTTTAGTAGTAGAGTTTTAAGACCCTTTGTAATTTTGGTTATCAGGGTAGTGTCACCAGAATAACATGGGTTATTTATATTTCTTCCTCCACATCTAAAAACCACACTCATCCTCTTCCAGGGCTAATAATTAGGAAATAAACATTTGGAGGAAATTTCATTGTATATTTGAATCAAGTCAGAACTTGAGAGGTTCATTTCTAGTTTGCACCTAAAAAGTACATGTGTTTAATGGAAGGACAGCAGCAAAGAGACATTTTTTTCTGGTAACACAGAGCATATTTCTTAGTTAAAGATAGCAAAACTGCAGTCTCAAAGGATCACCTAAATTGCCTACATGTTCTGCCTGACTGCTCTGAGAAAAACAAATCTTACAGAAATCTGTAAATCTCCAGTGTTCTATCATCTAAAGGATTTTAAATCTAAGAGAACTTCCCCTGGAAATTTTCACTACCCAGAGTAATAAAAGGTTTCTAGGACAACTAATAGTGATTGGTGTGTTGTGTAACGATAATCTATTCAAATTAAACAGTAGCCTATTATGGGGACTCCAGTCTAATCTTAAAGTATCATCATGTAGGGGTTAGAGTTAGGAATGGCAGAACCTGGGAACAGAGTGAAAAGAGTAATCAGCCTAGAATCCCTATGTAGCCACAAACAAACTACGTCCAACTTCTCCTTCACCCCCTTTGACATTGACCCTTATCTAACTTTAACTAGGAGCTGCTGTCATTAGTTGCAAAGATTCCTGTGCATAGGCTTTTAGCAATAAATCACTTAATTGAACCTTCATGGACTTTTGCGACTGACCCAACAGGCTATATTCATTTTGTCATTCAGGCCTCTGTCTAATTATTATAATTAGATATTTAAGAACATAACAGTGAGCATGTGATAATCTTTTATACATGATTACTCTAGGGGGAAATCGTGTAACACTGGGATCAGAACATTGGCTGTCTCTAATGCACTTCTATGGAGTGCAATGTCCATAGCAGTTTCCCTGCCACCATGATGCAGAAGAGCATTATGCCTTTTCCTACAAGAGATGAAAGCAGAAGCAATCTAGGAACTGGTCCTGTCACAGTTAACTATGGAAAATGTAAATGACTGGCCCTGATGCATCCCATTGCTGTGTGAGGAAGACTACTGGAAAGGTTTGGGTCCACCTAGCACAATCTTGTCTTCATTTTAAATGACAGTACACACTTTAATTCTGGAGTAATACCCAGAATTGACATCCAGAAATGTTAGAGAAGCTATGTTTTAAATGTGACTTCAGACATCGCTAGATACTTCCTGTCTCTTCCAAGGGATCTCTGAATCTGAATTTTAAACTGTTTTTTCTGAAACAAAAAGCCCCACTTATCCCATTTCTATAAGGAGCCAGCATGATACGTGACATGAGGTTCATAAAATGCTAGTCAGGCATTAGTCAACAGATGTCTCTGCAGAAGGTTGATGTCCAGTGCCTCCTGCAGCCCAATCCATGGAGGGCAGTTCCTGGCAACTGGAGAGGAGGGGACATGTCCAAACCAGTTTATGTAGCAAACAGAAGGTAATTACATCTCCCTTTATGTTATGTCAGTAAGCAATAGTTAATGCATTGTGCTAGATTATATCCTCAGTCATAACAGTATTTTTTTTTGAATTTTTTTTTATTTTTAAACAAACTTAAAACATATCACCCATTACAATTACAGAAAGTGTATTGATCGGTTACAAATCTTTTTGTGCTTTATCCTCTATCCGGCATTTTCTTGTT
>JANHZT010003471.1:109124-119300 GCA_032468215.1 Stegonotus admiraltiensis | reverse complement strand
TGAATTTGTATTTTTCCAGCCGGATGAATAGAAAGGTGTCCAGTGATCATCTAGCCGATCCCGCATTATCTACATTAGTAGAAAAATTACTGAAGAAATTTAATGTTAACTGAACTTGCTGGTCTTTATGGCAAACGCACAAGCAGAATTTATAGTTTTCATTGGATTAACAAAATAGGAACCACTTTGTGTACCATTTTATACAGTCCTTATGAAGTTACCCTTTCTTAATACTTGATACTTCTATTAGAATGCTAAGACATGGCAGGTAAGATTACCTGATGTTGCCATTTCTGTGAGCTTTAGTAACTTGGTAACTACTGTATTAAACAGAAAAGTGAAATTCATATGTTAATTATATATCTTTAAAGTTCTTTGGGGGAGTTTTTTTTTAGCCGAGACATGTATTTACTGGTTATTTGACAAATCTGTCTTTACTTCTATTGTAAGACATTAATGTGCTACCTGAATGGAATGTAATTTGATTTAACTACTTAAGTTACCTGCTTTAGAATTTGTTATTCTGTTTTCTTAAGATCTATATAAACATCTTTATTTTATGGACCTTACATGAGCATTTGGCAGGTTTTTCAAAATATCAGAAGAAATTTGTAAAATAATTTTGAATACATTTTAAATTTACTACTTATTTAGGTGAGTCGAGTTCAAATCTAGGTGACTGTTATGAACAAATGCATCATTGTAACCTGTCCTTAGTAATGCACGTTCATCTCGCCCAAAGATATTCCAGTAATATGTTTGATCCTATCCATTTCACCTTATCTCCTGCCTAATTCTGTTAGTACTCCCCAACTTTGCCAAACACACACACATACATATATATGAAAAAAGTCATTTTCATTCCATGAATGCTGTGTTTCTTCCTCAATCTTGGGTGTCCTACCAGAGACTTGACAGTTTAAGGGTTCTATGCAATACCTTAGCAGTTCCTAGTACTGCACTCTTCTGATGTTCCTGGCATCTGTAGAAGTCACTGTCCTACCTATCACCATTGGAACCACTTTGGTCTTTACTTTCCACATCCTCTCTAGTTCCTTCTTCAGACCTTGGTACTTCTCCAGTTTCTCACATTCCTCCTTCCCAACATTTTTGGTACTGCTACATCCATCGTTACTGTCATTTTCTGGTCCTTGTCTTCTACACAATGTCTTGACTAATTGGCCAATACCAATTTTTTGTCTGGATCTAGAAATTCTACAGGATCTTAGCCCTGTTATTCTCTGTAACCTTCTGTGGAATCTCCTGTCTGAACTTGAAAAAGTCTAGCCCACACATTGTATAGATGTTTCTATGTACAGCGCCAGCCACTTCATTCTGCTGTTCAGTATATGCTGTTTCATCTTACATCCTGCCACTATATGTTGGACTGTTCCTGAGGCTTCTCAGCATAGTCTACATCTCAAATCCTTTCTAATGGGGTAGAGATCTGCTTCTGTGGGTCTGTGGCTTAATGCATGCTCTTACACTGCTATAGTCAGAGACTCAGTGCTGTTTTTTTTTACTCCAACCCTTTCCAGCTGCTAGTAGAATTTCCCAATGTCTGCCACCTCATCTGTATGTTGATGGTATATCCCATTTAGAGTCTTGAATTTCCTTGCATGACTGCTGCTGCCTAAGGTATTCTCTCAGCAGCTCATCTTGAGGTGTCATCTATTCCTGGATGCTCTTGGTTTCATGTCCTGGATGAACACTTTGACACACACTGCCTGATTTATTTCCAGGTGGTGTACAGTCCCTGAGTATTAGTTTTGAGGAGGAAACTTCTGTATATTATGAGGAGCCTCTGGGTCTTCACATTAGCAGATTTCATGTGCACCTTTGGCCAGCTATACTAGGAGGGTATGGATGAATGGCAGGGCAAAAGTGTTGATGGCATGTTCCTTCTGCCCATTAAACTGGCTCTTCAGGACCTGTCTTATCTTTGATGGTACTTGGATGTTGCTGTTTTCCTTGCCTCCTTATTGTGGGTCCTATGTGACTTTGGGATACCAAGCTACTTGTAGCTGGTCTGTATGTCTGCTCTGTAGCTTCTTAGTTCCAACCCATCAGTCTTAACTACCTTGTCTCTCTTGACCACCATCTGGCCATATTTCTTCAGTCCTAATGACATCCCAAGTGTTCTCACTGTAGATCTCTGTCAGGTGGGCCAGCTCTAGCATACAGCTTGATGTCATCCATGCAGAGGAGGTGCTTGATGGTAATTCCACTCTTGAACTTGTATCCATTCCTTGTGATTGTCTGCCTGAGGAAGTTCAAGCCTATGCAGAATAGCAGGACTGTGTCACTTTGGTTTATGCCACACTTGATGACTAGTTGTGTGAACTGTCTTCAGTTGACTTCCATTGTTGTCTTCCAAAGTCCCATTGAGTTCTTGAGGAAGATGCTTCAATTATTATTCATTTTGTATAGTACCAGGCATTCATAGATCCCTGTGCATGGCATTGAGTTATTGGCTTTCCTATAGTGAAACATAGCTGTGTTCAGACTGATATGTCTAGACCTTGAGTCTTAGGTGATTGCTCTAATATTGTAGCAAAAATATATGCGAGGTTACTTCTGAATAAAATGGAAATCTGGGCAGAGGAAAATCATATTCTCGTAGAAGAACAAGCAGGCTTTAGACAAAGTCGATCTACCATTGACAACTGCTTTGTTCTGAACCATCTAATTGCCAAATATGCCTGCAAGAGGAGACCTATATGCAGCCTTTATAGATCTCATAGCCGCATTTGATATGGTAAGTAGAGATGTACTATGGCGTAAACTGATAGCTCTTAAAATTGAACCCAAACTACTAATCCTGATTAAAGCCTTATATAGAAATACTTGTTTGAAAGTGCGGTATGAGGTTAATGGAGCCCTGGCTGACAGGATTCACGCAAGCAAAGGAGTAAGGCAAGGGTGCATTTTAGTCCTATTACTATTTAATTTATACACCAGTGACTTCCCAGGATTAATGAAAGACCCTGTGATGCACATGCTCTATCTATAAGCAATTGGTATTTTGAGCCTCTAGTGTTATTCCCAATACCCTGAGCTGGGTTCATGTACTAACTTATATGTTTCTTTAGCTTGGAGGCTATGATGCTGATATGACTTTCCATGTTCTTGGGAAGCAGGTGAGTGATGGCAGTTGTAAGGTGCTGTTTCCCTGTGGGCATCTTTCATGATCTGCACTGTCCTTCCTTACATTAGTCAGTCTGGCAGGGAATCTGCTGCTAGCAGCTGGTTCTTCTATGCTGCTAGGTTGTAGGGTTCTTTAGCCAGTAGGTATGGATTATCTCCTGGCCAGCTGCTGCCTAGCCTTTCATGTTCTTGACCTGTTGTGAAAGTGACTGGTTCTCATTCTCCGAGATTGCTGTGGTCTGCTCTGAGACCCTATAGCCATAATGCACTGGTGTTATATGTCTTCTCTTTTTCCCATATATTCTTCCAGTACTGTTCAGTTTCTGCTGTTGGAGGTTCTGCTGTTTACTGTTTGGTGCACTGGGAGTACACTTCAAAAAATTTAAAGCATTTATCTTTTTGGCTTCTACTTCTTTAGGCAAACAAACAAACAAATCAGGGGGGGGTGTGTACTGCTGTTTTTCTTTATTGCATAGCAAGTGTCGCCAGGATAACAGAGACTGTAGTGTATACTACTTCATTGTTTGAATTATGGTGGAAGGGCTTTGTTGGCATCCTCTGGCCATCTGATGGTAGTTTTTCACTGAATCCTGGAACCTGGTGTCAAGGGTTGATTGTAGCTAGCATATCCATTATCATATGCCTCATATTAGCTTTTGTGTTGTGGAATGGAGGAGATGATAGTGACATTCCAGCTTCAGGTATTGGCTGTCCACTCAGCTGTTCTTCTGGGTCTTCTTGAGTCCAGGATGTAATGTGTAGCTGATCTATGTCAGTGGTTCTCAACCTTTTCTTCGCCACCAATCCCCTTTAAATACCGTTTGTGGACCCTCAAGACTTAACTCAAAATTTAAATCATAACATTTCTTAAAACTTTCACAGACCCTGTCTGATGACCTGCAGGGATCCATGGACCACAGGATGAGAACCACTGATCTATGTCAGGTTATGAGAGTGGCTTCCTCTTCATTATGTTGAAGCATTGAATAACTAGCTGTTTCTTAGTGTGGATGCAGGTTTTTTGTCCATCCTTAGTTCCATCATATCTTTTATATATCTCTTATTATTAGATCTAATGCTGTAATGCTGTTTCATCCTTTCCAGGTTCTCTTGTTTTGTCCATGTCTGGTTTGTTCTAGTAGCCCATATATCTAACATCGGACACAGAACTTGTTAATTTAGGTGACATATCACTCTCATTTTTGAGATAGGCAGGTGAAGACCCCTAAAGACCTCTACTGGTAATTTATTCCCCTCAAATGGATAGGCAGAAAGATACCTGATTTATGGTATCATGAGATAAGAGAGATCAAAGACCCTACAATGGATGTATCAATCCCAATCTGACTCTGCCAAAAGTCTTCAAAGTGTGATCAAGCTATCTTTGTATTGTAATTTTCAACAACTTTCTTTGAAGAATTGTTGTGTTGATTGAGAAAAATTCAAAAATAAAAATCCAAAATTGAGCTTGAGCAGGCAATCTTCCAGATGAGAGTTCAGTAGTAAATTACTGGTGTCCAAACACCTAACTCTTAAACCAGTTATCATCTACACTCAGAAACTCAATTAAATTAAAATCTTTATTGCAGAGAAGCAAAATGTTTTACAGGAAAACCCCAACAAAGCCCAGTTGCTTTTTGAAAAGCACCTTTGAAAGGACAACCATGACCTGGATGATTGAGAATCTCCATAAACATTTCTCTCATATTAGTACATAAAAAGATCCCATAATGAATTCCTGTTGTACTATATGACTATCACAAGAATTTACTATTTTATGGTATATTGTAAAGAGACATATACAAAAATAATTATTGGATGGCATTGAATGCAGGCATTTAGGTGCAGTGCTATTAATTGTTATAAACTTCTCCTGGTACAAAAGTGTGCCATTCAAACCATAAGTTATACTTCAGAAGGAGCTGATTTCAAAGCCTAAATGTTTCTGTTTTTCATTCGGATCCTTCAAAAATACAAACATAGGAAGTTGATATATTAAATAAACACTCTAAGAGCTTAGAAACTACAAAGGAAATAATAAGGGAAATGGAAATGTCTATTTTTAACTTAATGGTACTTGGATTGGTGGGAAGAGTAGAACTGCTAGTTGTGGGAAAAGTGCCTTAATGCTGAATTCTATGAAATTGTCTGAAATCATCTACCTTTGAAAATTAAGATGTTGACTTCCGGTTGACGTCGCAGCGGGAACGGACTGCAAAATAGCGAGCTTTGATGAGCCGCGCGAAATCCAGCCGGATGAACCGCTGCCAAGAGGCTTTTGAGCCATAGCCGTCTTGCAGGGATGGTGAAGAAAGGAGAGGCATTTAGTGAGCTGCGAGGAATTGGCAATTTCCTCACTGGAACAGAAACAGCTCTCCCGAAGTGGCAGCAGGGGCAGTGGCCATCTTATGGTGACCGTCTTGAAGCTGGGACAACCGGACCGAAGAATTGTGCAGGAGTGGTGATTGGACAGAGTGCTAGAACTGGGTGAGATAAATGCCAATTTATACTAAAAAAAGTGGAAATTGAAGTTTTAAAAGCTTTCCTGAGTGTAGACTAGCAGCTATCAGGCTTTTGAGGGTGAAAAAAACACAGAGACATGCAGAACAAAGAGGAGGCTTTGGATTGTGATATAAAGAAGCAAAGAGAAAGCTGATTTGGAAAATTGGGAAAAGCAAAGATTGTTAAAAGGAAAGAATATGATTTTCAGAAGAAATAAAAATTCATAAGAGAACTTTGGAAAAATTATTGGACATTTTGATAAATAAATGGATAAAAGAGTCAGCTTTGTAATGGAGTAGAAATGGAGAGTGCCATCTGCTGGAGGAAAAAAAACCCATTCTATTCAAATAGACAAAACAGAAGAAATAACAGCTGGAAATTTCGACTTTGGCCGTATGGAAGAAGAATTGGATACCGTCTGAAAAATTAAGGAGTGACTGTGTTTTACATCTGGGTGGTTGTTTGACTTTCCTTCTCTTCTGGAAGATAGTCTTATATTTGGATTTGATTGTTGCTGAATTGGGATAATAATAATTGAGAATAATATTTTGATTATAAAGAATAAAGGAATAATTGGAGTAGAAAAGAAGAAGAGAAATAAGAAAATTAAATAGACTTAAAATTTGGACTAAGTGTATAGAGATATAATTGGGGGAGGTCTTAGTAATCTTTTAAATTGTTATAAAATGGAGTTGCAGATGTATGAAGTTATTTTTGATGCTCAAAAACGTGCATGAATCACTAATAGGCAAAAAAGAAATGGAAAATTTATAAATATATAGAAAAAGAAAATGAAGAGAAGCTGGGAGAGGGAAATTTGAATGAGAAACAAGAAACTAATAATGGTGAAAAGAACATATTAAAAAATAGAAATCAGATAGTGAGCATGATAGAAATGGTTGGGAATATAAAAAGAGTAGAGAGGAAAGGGGGAAAACTCTTCCTAAAAAGGAAACAAGAAAAAGGAAACATGGGGAAAATCTGTAAAAGACAAGGGAAAGCTTTGGGGAGGGAGGTTCAAACAACACAACAAAAAAAGATAAATGAAAGCCAGAAGATGAAATGTAACATATTTAAAAAAATAAAAAAGAGAATTGAGAAGTTAGAGCGAGATAAAGGGTTGTGCAAAAAATTATTAGAAAAGAGGATACTAAAAAGATTTAGAGATGATGATTAAAGATGAAGAATGATGTGGTAAAAAATAGGCAAATATTAATGAGGTAGATTAAGAAATGGGAAGGGAAAAGTAGACAAAATAATAATAATAATAATATAGTATTTTGATAGTTTTATATAGTAGGGTAAAAGAGAAGAATTTTAGGATATATTGTGATATTGGTTAAAGGAAAACATTGAAAATGAAATGATAAAAATATGTAAGTTTTTAAAATTAGAATGGAATTTTAATTGTTATAGTAATGGTAAGAGAAGATTTTAGGATATACTGTGATATTAACTAAATGAAAGCATTGAAAATGAAATGATAAAGAAATATAAAGAAATGATAAATATGTAAGAATAATATGGTAGAAGTGGAAAAAATAAGATGGTGGAAAAGGACTATAAGTGAATATATAAATAATGAATAGCGTTTGTCTATATTACATTTTAAAAGATAGAAATATGAAAATAAGTAATTTGATAATATCAATTATGATATCAATGTAAAAAATGTTAATTGTAAAGAAAAAAAGGCTGAAATCATGAAAGTGACTATGTAAAAAAGAAGGAATAGAACATTTTTGTGACAAACCACAGCAGATAGAAAGGTGAAAATAAGTAATATAAGAATATTATTAATTCTAATAATAATACAAATTAAGATGAATATTTTATTGTTCATGATTGGGAAGAGAAGTAGAGCGTCATTTCTGGAAATGAAGGAAGAATGTAAACAACTGGAGTGATTGTAACAGAGAAGAAGCATAAAGCATAAAGTGAACAGGATAAAAATGATGGAAAGAAAATAATATGCCAGAAGTTGGAGAAAAATGATAAATTTGTGATAAAGGATGTATAAAAGAGATAAATATTGAAAAAATGGGAAGATAAAGATATATTATAAGGATGATTTTGATTGTATATAAAATGTACATGTGAATCAGAAGACTTGTTAAATTTGTTCTGAAAATTTCAGTTTTTGCTGTTTTTAATTGGGAACATATGCTTAAAATAGTGAAATATAAAACATTTTGAATTTATTTTTAATTGTAAGCACCTTGCTTCAAGTTAGAAAGTTATTTTGGTTTCAAAGCGGCTGTTTCATATTTGAACTGAATTGTTTCAATTATTTTGTAATTGCATTTTGAGCTTGAAACACTTGTAAACAATAAATTCAGCCCATTTTGAATTAAACTGAACTTGGTTTGAGTTGAGATACCTGTTTCAGTGGAAGTATTCAATTTTAAAATATTTTGCCACCCATATTTTAGTAGTACTTCCATTTTGAAGGCATAAAGAGGTGGACTTGTATGGATGAACTTTTGCAATGCAGTAGCAGTAAATCAGCATTATATTTTAAAATTTTTCTGTGCATTTTAAAATAAAAAAGTGCTACAGTATATTGCAGTAAATTATTTGTGATACTTAGGATACCTGAGCTTTAAAAAAATTCCTTCATTATTTTATCTACAATTTCTTTAACAAAGTTTCCAGAGATTATTGATAAATATATTTTACCCAGCTATGTATTCTCCATTGTGGGTGGAGACAGCAGCCAGCATGGGTTGTACCCGCTCGTTCAGATTGATGGGCTGAGTCTGTCATAGCTGTTAAGTCCTGCCCATGTTGCCGGGCAGATCCAGCTTTTGACTCAGTCCGTCAGCCTGGATGGGTGTGTGGGACTGGCTCTCTGGCTATTGCCTGTATTCCTGGCCGTTTCTGGCTAATTTCCATTTTCCTTCACCTTACCCCATATTGCTGACTTCCTTGGTTTGACATTAGACTGTTTCTTGGACTTTGTTTCTCATTGTCGTTTGGTACAGTAAGCTTGGACCTCTGTAACTGGTGTAGCTGGTTTCTGAGGGGACTTTTAATCAATTTTCCCTTACTTTGACAACTTAGTGGACTAATTGGAGTCTTTGTGAGTTGGGGACAGGCTGGGGGACTCCTCCTTGGTCTGTGATTGTTTCTTTCACATTTTGCCCCTCAAGATTGTGACTGACCTTTTCAGTGAAGCGACAGCCCTTGTGTTCGCCATTGACAGCTCTGGTGGCCATTTTGTCCTCCACGTTCAGCTGCCATTTGCACAATCAGACAGGAGACTTTATTTCAGACTGCTATTTCACCCTTATCTCCCGATCTCCAGCTGAGAGGACTCGTCAGAGATTAGCTGCGGCTGTGCTTGCAGAGCTTTGCACTCTCTTTGAAGACTGGCTTTTTTCTGCGCTCGCTTTCATTGGACTGCGATTGGGACTGTCAGTGGAGCTTCGCGCTCCTGTTTTTCTCCTGGCTGGGCGGCTTGTCTATTGTGCACCAGAGCGTTTAACGGAGAAGCAGCAGCGCTGAGTGGAGCTTCACACTCCCGATTTTTGCTGGCTAGGCAGCTTGTCTATTGCACGCCAGGCCTCTTAAAGGAGCAGTGGCGGCACTGAGTGGAGCTGCGCGCTCCCGGAATTGCTTAATTGGACTCCATCGGGCTGTCAGAGGCAAGCCTTGACCTTTATGGAGCTTCGTGTACCCGTTATCTCTTGCTTGCTGTAACATTGTGGTGGACTTTGCCTGGCTGGGGATTGAGGGCTTCATGCCTCTCCCTCCTGCCCTTATTTGACTGGTAGTTTGTGGAGCTTTGTGCTCCTCCATCTACCGGAGCCAGCCTCATTACCCTCAGCTCATTAATTCATTGAGTTTGCATTATCTCAATTGCCCTTTTTCCTTAAAGGGCACTGCTTTCTTCAATATCATGCCCAAGAGTCTTCGTAAGTCCCAGCATGGCCCGAGGGCAGGCAGGTCTGATAACCCTACAAAGGGGGGACCAGCTTCCAGTTCTGGTTCTTCAACAAAACCCTCCTCTGAGCACACTGCATGATCTCACCATGGATACGCCAGTCGCTCTTCCTCCTCCCGGGCTGAACTTCGATGGGACAAGGTCTTTAAGAAGTTGTGTGCCAAGGCCAGCGAGCATCGTTCTGCTCCCAAAGAGGTTGCAGCTGCTACACGGGAGGCAGCTCCGTCCCCGTCAATGGCTTCTGATCAAGCCTCTCTTCAGGATTGTCCGGTGGTTATTCACACGGATGCTCTGTGGGACTCTGCGCCCAGGACAGAACCTGAGATTTCTCCTGATGGCGGGAACGGCAGTCAGGTATGGGAGGTGACCCATCTCTGCACCAATAGGACCGAGTCTGCTGAGCAAATTAAGTCCCGCTCTTTCCTATTAGCATCCAGTTTTTCGACTCGGTCTGTCGTGGACGGTCATGTCTAGAGTCTCTCTGTCTGTTAGTTGCTCAGAAGCTTCTCCATTGTTAGTGGTGGCAGCATCCAGAGAGGGTTGTCATCGTCTATTAGCCAATAGGACTGAGACTGTCAAGG
>JANHZT010003471.1:77967-89671 GCA_032468215.1 Stegonotus admiraltiensis | reverse complement strand
GCCTGCAATTACTGTGAGTTCAAATCTCACCAGGCTCAAGGTTGACTCAGCCTTCCATCCTTCCGAGGTAGGTAAAGTGAGGACTCAGATTGTGGGGGCAATAAGCTGACTTTGTATATAAAAGAATACCTCTTGGGGGGGCCGGAAGCCCTACTAAGCAGATATATACAAAAGTATGAAGGCTATTGCTTAATGCATTTTAAGCTGCCCTGAATCTCTGGAGAAGGGCGGCATATAAATCGAACCAATCAATCAATCAATCAATCAATATCAATGTGTAGTGGTGGTATTGGTGATGATGATGTTATCCATTCAGTTGTGTCTGACTTGGTGATGCTATGGGCCAAGTCTCTCATCATCTTTCAATCTTGATAGGGTGGCATAAACAAAAGTCACAATAACTATGATTGCATGATCAAAGCTGCTGTTTTAGCAGCACATATACAACATAGATGGGCAGGGCTTCAGTTGCACACGCACAGCCTCTATCTTGACTTTTTGGAACTTGTCCTATGCAGACGTTCCTATGTACTAATCAGGAGTGTTCTTTCACACTGTTTTAAAGTGATAACCTATTATGAATCATAAAAGGCCATTGAGCTAATCCCCTCCCCACAGGTGCAGAAATTCAAATAATAACATCCAAATCATGTAGATATTCGGCTACCATTTGAATAGATTGAATGAAGGGAACCTTCTTTGGGTACTTAAACTTTTTTCTGGGTAATTAGTTCCATTGTCAAACTGCTTGTACTGTTAGGAATTTTTTTTACCTCTAACATTCCGTTATATTTCTGTAATTTACAGTCTTTATTCTCTGATTTCTCAGAAATAAAAGAGAACAGGTTTGACCTTTTCTATGGCATATTTTCATTTCTGAGGAGTGTGCTATCAGTCATCTTTTCTTAAAACTAAATCAGTGTCTCTTTATAAGACTTACTTTCCATGATCATTCTCATTGTTCTTATCAGACACAATTTATCTGAATCCTTTCTAAAGGATTAGAAATAAACACAGTACTCAAAATGGGATTGTCCCCATGATTTGGACATTATATTTTTGTGGATACAATGTAAAATTGCTTTGGTTGTGTTTTTTTTAAACTGCTATATTACTTCATATTCATCTGTTATTCATATTTGAGTTCCTTTTCTTATTAGGTTCTCCTGTTCTGACATCTTCTTAAGCATTGTTCTCATTATCATTGATCTTTTGGGGAAAATTCAGACTAAATGTATGTGCTCAAGTTTAGTGTCTTTCAAAATCAAGAATTCCAGCATCAAACCCAGACCCTTTCTTATAATGTATCTGCTAACTACCTCAACTAAATCCTCTCTGCTGATTAATATAAAGTAGTAATAGATAATTTTTTGTATCTTTCTTCATAATTTATTTCTAATAAGTATTGTTACATTTCTTTTTTTTTCTTTTCTTCACAAAAGCTTGGATTGGAAGATACAACAAGATATCTAGACAAAATGAAACTGATTTGGCAGTATGAAGAGACCAAAAAAAGGTGAATATGTTAAGTTGCTATTTTTAACATTGAAAATAATCTGTTAGTAGCTATCGCCTTGTTTGGGATTTTGCATATGTGTGACTAGATATTTAGCTTAGTTTAATAATCTGAAGAACCACTAAATAACTATCCAATATATCCAATATATTGCAGCAGTGGACATTTAAATTAGGCAAAAAAGAAATACATAAAAGAAATTACATTCTAATACCTTGGTTTACATATATAAAAGTGATATGGATTGCTTTATATTTTGACTATAACTTTTGAGGTAACAGATCTCTATAGATCCGTGATGGCGAATCTATGGCATGTGTGCCACAGGTGGCATGTGGAGCCATATCTGCGGGCATGTGAGCCATTGCCCTAGCTCAGCTCCAATGCACATGTGCATGCCAGCCAGCTGATTTTTGGCTGGCTCTGTCCACGCCAGCCCTCCCCTCCCAGGAGTCTCCACGCAGTCAGTTTTGGATGCCAGGTAAGTACAGGGCTTGTCAGTGGCTTTGGGAGGCTGTTTCCGGCCTCCGGGAGGTGTGGGGGGCCGTTTTCCCCCTCCCCAGGCTCCAAGAAAGTCTCTGGAGCCTGAGGAGGGCGAAAAATGGGCCTACCAGAAGTTTGGAAACGAGCCGTTTCCAGCCTTCAGAGGCTTCAGGTAGAACTGCTAGGCCCAAAATGGGACACGGGGGTCGTGAACACACGTGCGGGGTGACGTGGGGCATTGAATTATGGGTGTAGACACTCGTGTGCAACCCCCCCACACACACTTTTGGCACGAGATGGCAAAATGGTTAGCCATCACTGCTATAGATCTTGATAGATGAAATAAAAACGAGCTAATCAAGTTGTAATGAGGGAGGGTGAAAATCACATATTACAAACCCAAAAATGTATGTGCTTTCAGTGAATCCTGGACATGGATAGACATGGAATAGGCACTAGCTATATTTTGTTGAGGGGATGTGATGGCTCAGTGGTTAAAGACGCTGAGCTTGTCAGCTGGAAATCTGACAGCCCTGGTTCAAGACCCAAGCACCTACAATGGGGTGAGTTCCTGTTCCTGCCCCAGCTCCTGCCCACCTAGCAGTTCAAAAGTAGACAAATGAGAGTAGATTAATATATACCACTTTGGTGGGAAGGTAACAGTGTTCCGTGTGCTTTGCCATATAACCATACTGGCGACACGACCACAGAAAATGTGTTCGGACAACTCTGGCCCAAGAAATGGAGATGAGCACCACATCTAAAGTTGGACACTACTAGACAAGGAAACCTTTACCTTTACCTATATTTTGTTAGAAAACTACTCAGTTGGCCTGGTGGACAAGATAGGATATTCCAATGCATCTGTTAGACATATTGTTTTCATACCTGTAACCAGTGGTGGGTTGCCCCTATTCGGACCGGTTCATAAGAACCGGTAGTAAAACCGACAGGAGGCCCCGGCCACCACCCCGGATGTCATTATCAGTGATCTGCACATACACAGAAGCTTCTGCGCATGTGCAGAAGCAAGGGGCACGAGCAAGCAAGCGTGCACACATGTTCCCGTTGCGAACCAGTAGTAAAGGTAAGTAGAATCCACCCCTGCCTCTAACCTATGGTAGATGTTGCTACGTTCAGTTCATTCTGTTATAAATATATTGGTAACTTCATACCCATTGAATATTTATACAGGTAGTTTACATCATCCATTCCAGAAGCGTATATCTAAGAAAATAATATAAGAATCACTTACAATTCCAGTTAAGATTGAAGTGTCAGGTTGACAGAAAAATACATTCTCTGTTAAGTTTCCAAAGTCCTTAAGCTGGAAAAATGCAAAAAGAATAAAATAGGACTCATTTGAAGTATAAGTATGAAAAAGTAAACCAAGATTTATACAAACTTACTAGTAGTAAATGTTTGTTTGTTATGTAAGCCTGGTGGTATTTTTCTGTTATAAGACAATCATATATATAGTGTATGTGTGTGTGTATGTATACCGTTTAGGAAAAAATATTATTCCTAATTGTAATTCTATATTTGTCTCTTCATCTGTTCACAAATTTTATTCTTATATATGTGTTACATGGTTTTTAAACTTTAAATCAAAGAACTAAGACACATTTGTTTCTCCTAGGTTATGTCAGTGGTCACATTCTTTATTTATCATGCATTCCTTTCTGTTAGCTTATTGGCATTCTGTACAGCTTTTGTCTCCATAAAGTATTTCTGTGTTCAGCCTAACTTTGCTCATGAAACCCTATTAAAGTTATACAGTGTGGGTGTGGAATGTGCTCTATTTGGTCTAAAACTGAAGTTGACAAAATTAAAGTGTTACAATATATTTAAAATATTTTAATCAGGCTCCTCATATAGCTAAAGTGGCACGAAAACCAAGTACCTATGTTACCATTTCAGTTGGCAGATTCTTACATAAAATATACTTTTGTCTGTGAGTACTTTTCACTGGAGAACCTACTTAATATGGTAGTCTCAAAATATAAGGATGCTTTGTTATCCATTTCAGAATGTAAATGGATTCTAAAAATTGTGCCTCATCTTAGTTAAAAAAGGGAAATAAAATGTGAGAGCTCTCTTCTTTGTTGGTCATAATGATGCCAATGGTAAAATATCTAAGACACAAAAAGCCCCACATATTAAAAAGCTGTTGATTTGAAACTGGATAAATACTACAAATAACTGTTGTGTTATTATTGCTTCCTTGACAGAAATTTAAACACAGACAGATATAGTAATATATAAAAAACTCATAGTGCTTATCAGTCCATATTCATTCTTAGCCTTTCAACATTTTAATATTGTCCTCCCTCCCTCTCAAATTGTCTCGATAAATGTGCTGCTATTTACAATTTTAAAAACATTTCCAGCTTAATCTTAATCTAGTTGGTCATTTGTGATGCAGAATTTTTTTAAATGGTAGAAGAACTGGCAGTGTGTAATGTTTAGCAAAAAACATTGTGCAGCAGATTTATTTCCCATAGCATGCTTGCACATTATTACCATCATGTTTCAGAAACTCTCCTTCCCTTTTTTCCTGCTACTGCCTTGGTCCACCCATAACATCAAAATTTTAAATTCCACTTTAAGTTTGTAAACTCTGGCAAACTCTTTGGAGTTAAAAACAAACAAACAAACAAACAAAACAGAAATGGAAATTGAGAATAAGGATTCCAGAGATAGTGATATTGATGTGTTTAAGAAGACATCAGGTTCTGAAGATACCTCTATACCTTTTAACTATATTGAAAGTTTATGCAATTCAAATTTATTGTGAATTTTATAACTGTTTGTTATGTTATGTACAGATGTTATTTTCATCTCAAAGTACTTCAACTAACTACTTCCACATCAAAAATGTATCTATGTAGAGATTTGGAGGGGGGATGTTTCTCATTTATATATTAACTTTTCATATTCCTTTGTAATTAAGAGTTTTCAGAATCCAGCAACAGTTGGCTTTACAAGACCAGGAATCTTGGCCAGGAATGGCAGAGGCTGATATTGATCATCTTCATCTTATTAAAGAAAAAGAGGCACTTTTACAAGAACTGCAGCTTATAAGTCAACAGCAGCGTTCACCAGAAGATCTGAAACACATAGAAGAGGAAAAAAGGCGCTTGGAGGAGGATATCCAGCAGGCTCAGGCTACTTCTTCTCATGGTGCTGCTGAAAGGTTGAGAATGTATTGCTTTTGTAACATACTTGTCAATAGCTGCTTAATGAAGGCAATAATAACATTTAGTAGACATCAACCATACAGAAGTTTATGGACTTCTTCTAATTGGGTTGCAGGCCTGGGTATGAATTATTGGTTGCACTTGTGGATGACCTTTGGAGAGAGTGGGAGATAGTAATACATCCATCTTTGTTCTCCTTGATCTCTCAGTGATCTTAGTAATACATCCATCTTTGTTCTCCTTGATCTCTCAGTGATCTTAAGCACCATGGTATCCTTTTGAAGCTGCTCCAGGAATTAGCAGTTGGGAGTGCATTGTTATGCTGATTCTCTTTCTTCCAAAATCAGAATAATTTCCAGTCTGTATTAATTGGGGAAGGGGAGGGGCAAGATATTGCCCTATGACTTCTGTTACATGGAATGCTTCAGTAACGACTTCTTCCACATTCTTGTTTAACTTGTATATGAAACCACTGGCTGAAGTCATTCAGTAACATAGGGTAAAATATTATCAATATGTTGATGATACTCTATCAGTCACAGATGGCCAAATGAGATTGTGGAGACTCTATCTCAGTGCATGGAGACAGTGGAATCTCGATACAAAATAACAGGTTTAATATCAACCCTAGCAAGACCAAGTGGGTTTGGGATTTAAGGCTTCTTGGAACTGGTGATTTTCCATCCTTAGTTTGGATGGGGTTGTGCTACTCCCAGAGTAGCATAACAGCAGGTGTCAGCTGTGGCCTAGGGGCCTTTGCACAACTTTGTATTGTGTACTAATTGTTCTACTAAATAAAAAATATATCAAGAATTTATACCTTTGTCACCCTAAATACCCCAGAAAATAAAAATGGAAAAATAAGCCTCTCATTTTCTTGATGTCATCATTTTATTGCCAAAGAGATCTTTGGTGCAATCCTTGCTCTACCCTCTTGTATTTTCTTGTGATGTAGTATACTTCAGTTGTAGTACATAATAATCGTTCTTTAGTCTAAATGTATTTCACACAGTGCAGTGTATTGGCAATGAAATACTAACACCTGGGCAATTCCAATCATTAAATACATAGCTGAATTAGAAGTCCTGGATAGGAAGACTAGAGAAATAATGACAGTGAGTCGTGTCCTTCACCCATATAGCAATGTTGACAGACTCTATTTGGCAAAGATCATAAGTGGGCATGGAATTTTGCAACTACACCAGATACTTAAAGAAGAAGAAGAAAGGCATTGGAAAAATATCTAAAGGTCAGCGAAAACATTGCACTGAAGCTAGTATACTATGAAGGCTTTCTGAATACTGGAGACACTGAACCGGTTTATAAGAAAGACCAAATGAAGAATAGACATGGCAATGAAGGTTAAAGAAAGAGTCAGAGGAGCTAATTCTGGTTGCACAAGACCATTCTTTAACAACAAACACATACAAAGTCAGAATCAAAAAGATAGGAAATGTCCTCTCTGCAAAGAAGGTGAAAATACAGTGGACCACCTAGTTTTAGCTGTTGCAAGAAGAATGCACAAGACTGATTACAAACAACAGCATGACAAAGTAGCAACAATGGCACATTGGAATATCTGTGAGAAATAACACTTTCCTGCAGGTAAGAACTAGTGGGATCACAAAAGAGAGAAAGTAATAAAGAATGTACAAGCTAAAGTGCTCTGCTACTTGAAGTTTCAAACAGACAAGCATCTGCCACACAAGTACCAGGCTTAACAATTTTAAATAAAAAGACAAAAAATCTGGATAATGGACATTGCAGTACCTGGAAACACCAGAATAGAAGAGAAAGAACTGGAGAAAATCACAAAATACAAATATTTGCGATTAGAAGTAGAATGATTGTTGGAAAAGAAAGCAAAAACAGTACAATAATACTAGGTAATCCCAAAACATCTGGAGAACCACTTGAGCACCACCAGCATTGAGAAAATTGCCATCAGTCAGTTGCAAAAGGCACCTTTATAAACAGCTTACATTCTGCAACAATGACTTTAACACCATCAAACAACATCTGACTATCCCAGGTCCTTGGGAAAGGCTTGATAATATGGATAAAAATCTCAAATCCAGTCTAAACATTTGGCTGACTGTGTGACCAGCTATGATAATGATGGTGATGGTGATGGTGATGGTGATGGTGATGGTGATGATAACAACAACAACAACAACAGCAATAATAATAATAATACATGTCTACACATGGAGTATGTAAACATTTGAAATTAGGACACCATCTACAAAAGCCTGTCAATTCTCTGCTATATAGTTTTCTAAATAAGAGGTATATTATATAAAAATTATAGTAAGGAAAAAATTGCTTTATTTTAGGATACTCTTACAAGAGAAGAAGAATTGTTTGCTTATGCAATTGGAAGAAGCAACTCGTTTAAGTTCCTATTTATGCTCACAATTGAAAAGGTTAGTATATTAGAGAAATTGACTGGCATGTTAGAAGGAAATAATAAGAATTGACCAATATAATTAATTTCTGATTAGTTGATTTAATAACTAAATGTTGCTTTTAGTTACATTGGTTCCTTTTTGTCTCCCAATTTACTGCTTTAACCTATTTAATAGCTTGTTCCAGTTATTTCATGTCTGCCTTTTTGCTAACTGTTCATTTATTATTTGATAATTATTTTGAATGCATCTAGACTTTAAATTGTGCAAATTTACCTGGTGCGCTAGCATAAGTAAATGCCTTACCTCCCCTCCCTAAATTGCAGAAGCAGCTGTGGTCTTCAGATTCTGGGAACAGTTTTCAATACAGCCTTGTGAGCTTTCCATGGATATAGCTCTTTCAGCATTTCAGGGTAGTATGCCTGGCAGCATTTCAGGGAAGATCCTTGCAGATCATAATTTCTCAACGCTTGCCTAGCTTTCTCTTTTTAAAAATATCTATTTATGTTATTTAAACTTATGTCAGACCTGCTTCCTTCAGCATCCAAGAAAGAATGACCCAGACTCCGTAAGTCATAGAGAATGATAACTTTTACTGAATGAGAAGTGAAAGCAGATATAGGAAAGCAGATTCTGAATAAAACGCGCCAAAGCATCAGTAGAAAAGCATCCCCTCCCACAGTCTCCCATAAATCATCCAATCCAAAGGCCTTGCAGGGGTCAGGTGGAAGCCCACGTCGGCAGCGTCATCAATCAGGAACGTCAACACCCATTTCCCCGTTAGGATCACTTTCACTTTCCCCCGACTCGCCCCAGCTGTCATCTTGTCACTCCCCCGTATCCATGGCAGCCAAAGCAAGCAAAAGCGGAGGCTGACAACTTCATTCATTTATTCGTTTCTGGGTTTGTAATGTTTTTTCCAGGCCAGGGTTTATTGCCTCAGAGCCATAATTTCAGAAACATATTGGCTGCTAAAGTGCGACATTTTCCAGATCGAAAGGGCTCTGCTCAAACTCTTTTACATAGTTTACAAATTATTATATGTTCTGTCTTCTACATTGATCATAATGAACACTTTCTCTTGTGTCAATAATTACTTATTTACTATGAAAGAAATAGTCCTCCTTCTTAATATTGAGTTGTTTAACTGTGTTACTTTCTTACCTGTATACAAATTTACCACCTGATATTTGGAATCATTCCACAGGACCTATGGTGTTTGCTTAAGTAAAGATTTGATCCACATCTTGTACATTTATTAAATATTATGGTGTGTAAAGCATTAGAATATTGTTTCTCAGCCTTAACAACTTTAAGATGAGTGGACTTCAGCTCTCAGAATTGGAAATGGTGACTGGGGAATTCTTACTGGAGAATTCTAGGAGTTGATGTCCACCTGTCTTAAAGTTGCCAAGGTTGAGAAACACTGTATTAGAAGGATTTTGTGACATGTGCTGGCATAAGCAAAGTATCTTTCCTTGAAGTTTGAAGCAGCTACTTCATCTGGATGGCTCAGTGCACTTCTTTCACTGTGAGAGATACTATGCCTGTGCATATATTACTATGCCTGTACATACATGCAAAAAATCCAAGAAGACCTTGTAGAAAGTATTATACTACCACTTTCAGAGAACATGAGTACTTTGGTGCTCATATGAATCAAGATGTTTTAGGTAGGACCATCTGGATATGTAGATTAGAAGATGCCAACTTTGCTGTACCTTTTTTGTGCAGTTTTTGCTTTAATCCATGATAGCACAGCCTCTTGCAACAATCATGTCAGATGGCATTTCTCCAATATGTATGATGCATAGATAAAATGAAGAATAAGAACAGCCTTTTTGTACCTGCTTCCTTGAGTGGATATGTATGCTTTTGCTAGCCCCCCTTGTCCTTCATTACATGCTCTGAGGCACAACTGTCCAGGTTATGAGTGAGTATATCCCAAAGGGTAAAAATTTCAGCACATAGTGGGTTCCATAAACATCATCTTTGAAGAAATAGAGTCATATATATGAAAGCATAGACAACCTTAGGTAAGCAAACAATTATTTTTATGATACAATTAAGGATTTTTTTAGCAGTTCTTGCTTTATGTATATGTGACTTAGGAAAAGTATACTTTGCAATTTCATGCAGACATTTCAGTCCAGAATTGCAGACTTGTTCTGATTTTAATTTGAAACTCTCTTCTGAAGGACAAAGATCACAAATTCAGTCATAGAGGAAAAATGGAAGACAGAGGAGCTACAGGAGATATAAATGTGTGAATTCAAGGCTTTCTAATATAATGCATACATCAGCTCATTTTCTGTAATTACTTGGTTCAGTTATTTATAAGAATAACTAGCATTAGTCCTTCACTGTAATTAATTTTCCCTTCTCTGATATTTTTCCTGCTGTTAGTCATTTGATAATATAATGACAAAGGAAAATGATCGAGTTTTTATCTGCAAAGCCTGCATATAGGAGTATTGTATTATTGTTTCAGCTAATAAAGAGGAAAAAACCTCATATTTTGAATCTAGGTTTGTGAATGCATACTTACTACATATGTCTGTTATATTACAGTTTATCTGCCAGTTCTTTGACAATATCTTCTGGAAGCAGTCGAGGATCATTGGCATCCAGCCGTGGGTCATTGGCATCCAGCAGAGGCTCCCTGAGTTCAGTTAGTTTCACAGACATCTATGGTCTCCCTCAGTATGATAAATGTGAGATTGCTGTTGAATATGGTCATCATATGCGATATGATCCAGTTTCAGTTGATTCTCATAACAAAGATGTACAGTATCATGAGTCTATTGGATCCCCAGCTAGCAGTAAACAACGAAGATCTTTAGATACTCCTCTGTCTTTGGCATCATTGTCATCAAGATCATCTCTTTCTTCACTATCACCTCCAAGTTCTCCCCTGGACACTCCCTTCCAACCCACTTCTCGGGATTCTCCATTAGTCCAAAAGTCAGAAGGGTATGAAGAAGAAACATACACAGGTGCCTCTGAAGTGCTTCGAGCTCAGGGCACTGTTTTGGGTGAAGACAAAGGACAAGAAATTGTGGCATTTAAGGCTACTGAATATTCCACAAGAAATGAAGCAGGGCTGCAAATTATCAATATTCCAAATTCTGGTGGTAAGTTAATTTTTACCATTTATATTTTGTTTTCAGATATCAACAAAACAATGAATTTAGGTTGAATGTACTTAGCTTATCTAAAAAAATACAGTTGTGCATGTTTTGCTTTGGTGGAAAAAGGCTAAAAGAAATTGTAAACAGCATGCCTGTGTTTCAGTTAAGTAAACATTAAATTATTATAGTAAGTTTTAAGAGAAGGAAATAAAATATTTTGCTGGCTTGCTACACATTTTAGTTTTTTCATTTGTGTTCATATTCTAAACTTCCTATCTATTTCTGAAACAATGAAGGAAACTAAGTTCTATTGAAATTATATGGCAAGTTAATTGTAATTTGAAATGAATAAAACACTTGTGCTTTGAAACTCATTTGCAATGTTCGGAACCTAAAAAAGACATTTATTTGTTCATTCATTCAGGTTTTAATATACCACAATCACTCAATTTACAGTGTCACAATAATACAATAGTGGCAGTGTAAAAACAATGTACAATTCAAATTGCAAAACCAAATAGAAAGAGTAATAGTAAAGATGCAAGAAACAAGAGGCACAGGAGATGTTACTGAAATATTATTTGAAACATTCCATTTTTAATCATTTCCTAAAAATTACTGTGGACAGGGCTCATTCCATAGTGTCAGCACTGTTATGGCGAAGCAACACATTCTAGGTTTGGTTTCCTTGATCCTCAGAAAAAAGGGGACAACATTTCTATACTCTTAACTGGCTGGGACAGAAGAGGCAATTTTCAGGATATTCAGATTCCAAACTGTGAAGGGCTTTATAGGTTAATATCAGCACTTTAAACTCTATTCAGAACGGAACTAGTAACTAGTACAGGGCCTGTGATATTGGTATAATATGCTCCAAGCCAGGGTTGAAATCTACTTACCTTCCCAACCGGTTTGGAAGTGCACACACGGGGAAGTAATGACGACCGGGTGGGTGGGTGGAGCCTC
>JANHZT010003471.1:34455-45573 GCA_032468215.1 Stegonotus admiraltiensis | reverse complement strand
CTGTCTGTCTGTCTGTCTGTCTGTCTGTCTATCTATCTATCTATCTATCTATCTATCTATCTATCTATCTATCATCATCTATCATCTTTATATCTCTATGTATCTTTATATCTCTATCTTCATTCATTTTATGTTTGTTTTTTAATCTTATAGTAGTTTGTTCAAATAGTTAGTTGCCTCAGTGTTAAGTAATGATAGTTTGTAAGGGGACTGCATGCATATTTACATAAATTTAGTTTATCAATATGTCATCACTGTCTCAGCATAGCAGTAAATCAAAAATATTGCTTATATGCTTTGTTGGATGAAATCTTAATTTATATGTGACAAACTGTGATGAATATTCATTGTCTGCATCCCCATATACTTATTTATCAAGGAAAGAATTTGTGTTGAAACTGTTCTCCAGTCACTCTGTTATGGACTGTAATTTTCAAACAAAGTTCATCCTGTGAAGGAATAAATATTATTGTCATAGCTGTCTCTTATTTAAAAATAGGCAATGACATCTGTAAAAATAAGAATTACTCAAGGAATCAAAGCATCAAAATAGATGCCATTCATTTCAGATCTGCCTGGCTCAACTTGGGGGGCCTCACAGGCATCCTGCCATAAAAAGAAGAAGGGAGGAAGGATGAAAGAGGAAAAGATGAAAGGGCAATAAAGGGATAGGAAATCAGGTGGCAGTGATGACAGGTGATAAGGACCAGAGCAGCCAGATCCTGTTTGTACCAGCATCCCACAGCCAGGCATCCTGAGAAATATACAAATTATATACGAACATCTCAAAATATTCAAAACATCTTGGTGAGCTCCAGTTGGCTGGAAATGGACTGGTCACAAGGGGAGGGATGGCCAGGGGACAAACCTACACCTTATTTTTGTATCCAGCAAGTATGGTAGTTTCAGAGCTCACTTGACTTTACTGCAACTACCACTCTCAGTAAAAGAACCATTTGCTTTAGCCAAATGGAGTTTGAAACCTTTTCTTTCCTAAGAGATCAGATTAGGACAGATCTGACAGTTCATCTATGTTTTAGGCTTGAATAAGTAAAGCCAGATGTCAAAATTATCAGAAGAATCTCCATCATTCTGTGCAATAAGTGAGAGTATAAGTGGGAAACATACATTTGTTACAATAACATTTTTTTATTATTTGCCAGACTTGAAAAAATTCAAAAAATATGCCTGTGTGAAATGCCATTCTTTTCACTGCCCCCAAAGCATCTTATTAAAGCTTCAAAAAGCATTATAAATATTCAGCAATGGATTGTATTTATTTAAAATAGTTTACCAGTCTACTATTTTACAGCCTTAATCCCCATTACTTTTTGTATAGACTGTAACTTTTGCTAACTTTACTAAGGCAAATAGTTTACAAAAGCAAACAAAACTGATTTGAAATGAAGGAGCCTTAATGGGAAATATTGCCGTTTTCAGTCCCAATTCATTTAAAATTGTTTTAATCTGACCTGCCCTCTTAATTTATGGCTACAGTACCTCTGCAATAATTTAAGCCTCAGTGATCAATATTTTTTGCAATGCATTATGTTTCCTTGTATTTTTTTGCAATTTCCATAAATTGCCTTATTGAGGTCCCATGTTGGAAGACATGCAATCCCAAACTGTAGGTGTTTATTTGGGAGTAAGTTCTCTGATATCAAAAAGACTTATTTCCAGGTAAATACTGCATACCTGTTGGGTCATCCTTCTTCCACATATAATGTAGGCTGGTGCTACTTCCCCTTACCTCACAACCCACCTAGTGAAGCCTCCTCTTCCTCCTCATCAGCTGACCCATGGATCTGCCTGCCACTTTACTGGAGGTGGGGGAGAATAAAGGGAGCTGAAGACCACAAGGAAAACTGCATGCCTACTCCCCATTCCAGCATGCTTCCAAGGACCCCTTTCTCCAGTGGGCTTACCCAGCCAGCTCTATCCAGCTATACCTTTCTTGCCAGTAGGCATACAAATTGCTTCCTAATCATTCCCTCACTGCCCACTATTGTTAAGAGTTCAATGTTTGGTTTCCATTCCAAAGAAGTACATTATCTGCCCATCAGACCTTGCTGATAGCTGATTGCGTGCAGTGGTCAGAATAAGGCAGGAAAGAAGGTTGAGATATGCCCCTCCCATCTTCCCTTGTTTATTTATTTCAATTACATGGGAGTAATGGCAACCCGTGGGCCAGATGCGTCACACGATAGGTCAAGTGACACAATTAAGTTTAACGCCCATGACCTTGGTTCAAAACTTGTTGCTCTATGATGCTCCTTCTAGCCTAATTGACAAGACAAAGTTATAAATGGACAAAGAGACAGGAGAATTTTAGTAATATACAGATGCATCAGACTGCAGATTTCAAGGAAAATATTTGTGTGGTTGAATAAACCAAATATGAAAAATATACTGTACAAATCTTATAACATAATTAATGAAGAAATGGTGCTTCATATTCTCCCACTCTCCCATACAACCACCCTAAATATGCCCCTTTTTGGACTGTCTTAAAGTGATCTGTTCTTGTTTCTTTTCCCTTTTTTAGGGTGCCAGTGCTTACATTCTAAATTACTTCCTATACATCTTATGGGCATTGCTGTTTGTTTTCCTGGCTGTCTCCCTTGTGAGGGTGTTTGCTCCTTATGCCTGTGGATCTGGAATTCCAGAGGTAATGTCTCCTTACCTGATTATATAACTTTGACATTGGGAGTGAGAGGGGAGGGAATAATTTTCTACAATGCAAATTTCAGGCAAACTCAGGGTGCAGTCCTTGCTAATGGAGATGAAAGTAGGAAAGGAAAGGAAATTGTTGACTTTAAAGCTGGCCACTTGGTTTGTGTTTTTCAGCACAGAATATTCACCTACCTTGAAAAAGCAAAATAATTGCTGACCTGGAAAGACTTCCTAATAGTTTTACAAAAATCTGATCAACCAAGTTTTGTTCTTCTTTCTCTTCCAGATAAAGACCATCTTAAGTGGCTTCATTATTCGAGGATACCTAGGCAAGTGGACACTCTTAATCAAAACTGTAACTTTAGTTCTGGTGGTATCCTCTGGACTCAGTCTTGGCAAAGAAGGGCCTCTTGTCCATGTAGCCTGCTGCTGTGGCAACTGCTTTAGCAGCCTTTTCTCCAAGTATAGCAAGAATGAAGGAAAAAGGAGAGAGGTACTGGCAGTTTCACCATTTCCTTCATTCACCTAATATTCTGTGAATATTTTCCACAGAATACTAACATGTGGATTGATGTTTCCATGTTAGGTGCTGTCAGCTGCAGCTGCTGCTGGTGTTTCCGTTGCCTTTGGTGCACCCATTGGAGGAGTTCTTTTTAGTTTAGAAGAGGTAAGAAGTATTTTAATGTCATAAGCTGAGCAAATGCTTCGTATGGCATATTTTACTGGCAGCTGCTCCTGCATTGTTTTGCTTTAGACAGTGGGTGGCAGTCAGCTCAAGGGACAGAAATCATTAGAGAAGGAATGGAAATAGGTAGACATCTCTGAGCTGAGCTGGTGACTAGAAGATGGAATTCAATATAATGCAAACATAAGCAATAGAACATAACCCAGCCAGTGTCTTAAACTTCAAAAGCTCTGATTTTAATAAACTCAGAGAGACCCTAAGAAAAATTCCATGGATGAAAATCCTAAAGGGGAAAACAACTCAAGAAGCATGGGAAACTCTAAAAAATATGATCATAAAAGTCTAGTCCAACACAATACCACTGAAAAGAAAAACTAGAAATCCAAGAAGAAACCAGCATGGTTGCACAAAGATCTCTCTGATAAACCGAAAAACAAAAAGGACAAACACAAAAAATGGAAAGAGGGACACATAACTAAGGCAGAGTATCAGCAGATAGTCTGAATCTGCAAAGATGAAGTCAGGAAAGCAAAGGCTCAGAATGAAGAAAGACTTACAAAAAAGTCAAAGATAATTTAAAAAGTTTCTTTCAACATATAAATAGCAAGAAAAACATCAAGGAAACAATAGGTCCACTTAAGAGAGGAGAGGGCAAGGAAGTAACAGGCAGCAGAGAGAAGGCAGAACTGTTTAATTCATTCTTTGCATAAGTCTTGAAGCAAAAAGAAATTATAGCCAAACCTACTAAAAACCTATTTTTTAAAGACAGACTAGAAATAAAAAGTAAAATAAGCAAGAAAATGGTTAGAGAACATCTGTCTGATCTTGATGAATATTAACTACCAGAACCTGATGGATTACATTCCAGAGTTCTGAAGGAGCTGCCAGATCTCAGAACCATTGTACCATATGTTTAAAAAATCCTGAAATAAGAGGAAATTACCTGAGGATTGGAAAATAGCTGATGTGGTTCCCATCTTCAAAAAAAAAGCAGGCGGGGGGAAAACAGACCCAGGAAACTACAGGCCAATCAGGCCAATACCTGGGAAGATACTGGAAAAAATAATTTTTAAAAAATCAGATCTGCGAACATCTAGAAACAAATAAAGTTCTAACCTGTAACCTGCATGAGTTTGTTAGGATTAGATCATGCCAATCAATATTATTTCATTCTTTGACAAAGGGACTAAATTAGTAGACCAGCGAAATGCTGTGGACATAATATACTTAGACTTTAGGAACGCATTTGACAAAGTAGACCACAACCTACTTTTTGGTAAACTAGAAAAATGTGGGATAGACAACATCACCACCAGATGAATTTGTAACTGGCTGACAAGCCGTGCTCAACTAATAGTCCTTAATGGTACTATATCTACATAGCGGGAAGTAAGCAGTGGGTACCACAAGGTTCTGTCTTAGAGCCAGTACTCATCGATATCTTCATAAATGACTTAGATGAGGGAATAGAAGGGAACAAATTTGCAGATGACACTAAGTTAGCAGGAATAGCCAACACCCCAGAAGACAAGCTCAGGATTCAAAAAAATATTGACAGACTTGAACAATGGGCCCTATTCAACAATATGAAATTTAATGTGTGGAGAAAAGCAAGGTTTTACACCTGGGCAGGAAAAACCAAAGTTACAAGTACAGATTAGGCGAAATCTGGCTCAAAAACAGTAACTGTGAGAGGGACCTTGGAGTTCTAGTGAACAATCATTTAAGCATGAGTCAGCAATGTGCGGCAGCAGCAAAAAAACCCTAATACAATCCTCGGTTGTATAAACAGAGGCATAGAATAAACATCATGTGAAGTATCAGTACTGCTTTATAAACCCTTAGTAAGGCCACACCTGGAATATGGCATCCACTTTTGGTTACCACATTAAAAAAAAGATGTTGAGACTTTGGAAAAAGTGCAAAGAAGAGCAACTAAGATTATTAAAGGCCTGGAGACATAAACATATGAAGAATGGTTGCAGGAATTGGATATGGCCAATCTAGAGAAAAGAAGGAGTAGGGTGGACATGATAACAGTATTCCAGTATTTGAGAGGCTGCCACAAAAAAGAGGGAGTCAATTTATTTTCCAAAGCACCAGAGGGCAGGGCAAGAAACAATGGATGGAAACTAATCAAGGAGAGAAGCAACCTGGAATTAAGAAGAAACTTCCTAACCGTGAGGACAATTAACCAGTGGAACAGCTTGCCTTCAGAAGTTGTGAGTACTTCATCACTGGGTGTTTTAAGAAGAGACTGGACAATCACTTGTCTGAAATGATATCGGGTCTCCTGCTTGAGCAGAGAGCTGGACCGCTTGATCCTGATTGATTAAAATATTTTGATACTGCTGCTCTTATGCTTGCAAGGCCCTTCATCAGTTGAAAACATCCCTAAAAGTAAGATTATCCAGAAACAGTTTTTTGTTTTATCTTCAATTGTATTTTAGTGACCACAATGGGTCCAGCAACTTAGTTATTAAGTGAAGCAGTCACTAAGTGAACTGTTCTTACTGTATGTTCTTACTTCAGCTTTCCTTTCCTTTTATATATGAAAATCATAAATGCAAGGAGTTGCTTTTTCATCACCATTGTATTTGTGAACTGTTGCTATACAAGGCAGTAGCTAAATGAGGACTACTATATTCTCAATTGTAATATTTTGTATTTCTCTGAGCCCCTTCTTGGCAGGAAGATACACTATTAATCCAGATGCTTCCTTGTTGTTGGCTGGCCTGGAGGATTAAGTCATTTACATGGGTATATAATGAACAAAATGAAATGCCTTAAGATGCATGGAAAATATCCAGTCTTGGTATTGTTGAAACCAGTAGCATAGCAACAATGTTGTTAAGAAAGAATAACTTACCACACATACATCCTTTTTAGAAGATAGTACCAAAATATCATATTATAAATTGGTGGGGATAGTAAGAACCATGGTACTACTAGGTAAAAGTGGCTTTACAATAGATATTTAGTATCTTGAAAAGGCAACAATTTGTCATATGCCTCATTTAATATTCAGTTATTTTATTAAATGTAGTACAAATGCACTTCCCCTCATTTGATTCTTTAAAATAACTAGCAAGTGAGAAGGCAATTCTCTTTTGCAATCCATGAACCATATGGTAAGATTACCTTCCTATGAAAAGTGCATATCAATTTCACAGTAAACCAATTTTTATGTGGCTACTATTAAAACTCAAAAGGGGGTTAAATGGATACAATTTGGCCTCCCTGCTTTTCAACTTCTGTATAAACGACATGGTAAAATGGCTAAACAAACCAAATTATCACCACCCAAAAATAGGTGATCGAAGCATCGCCCTCCTGCTCTATGCAGATGATGCTGTGATCCTCTCCAGGACACCAGTAGGCCTTAAAAGAGCCTTGTGAGCCCTTGTCCAGTATTGTAATTACAATAAACTGAACATAAATTATGAGAAAACAAAGATCATGGCCTTTACAAAAAGGCCAAAACTTTATTCATGGTATCTAAATGGCCACAAAATAGAGCAGGTAACCACCTTCAAATACCTGGGGATGGTCATTCAGGCCAATGGTTCAAGAAAAGCATATGGAGAATATGTGGCTGCCTTGGGCCAAAGATCAGCGAGCGCCATCCTTACATTTTTCCACACAAAGGGAGGATATTATGTCCCTCCCACACTTAAGCTTTTTCTGACCAAGTCGCTAGCACAGCTTCTTTATGGGACCTTGCTTGGACCGTCAGCTTTGTGTTTTACACCATTAGAAAAAATTCAATCCAAATTCATTAGATCAATTCTCCAGATGTCGCGTTGTGTCTCAAATGCACTTCTGCGCCTGGAGACAGGATTGACAAAAGTTGGAGCAAAAATCTGTATAGCATCCTTTAAACTCTGGCTAAAGCTTAACTTCTTTCCGCAAGCTCTTGCTCCATTAATCCTCCAAGACAATTTCTCCTCATCATGGATCAAGGCTGTCGAGTCTAACCTTGCCAAACTAGGCTTCTCCCCAGCTTCAATACTCAAGATGGAGTACGACCTAGCAAGACAAAGGGTAGAGGACATCGAGAGGCAGGCGGACTTAGGAAAAGCTCTGCTGTTTCTGGCTCCAGATGCCATTAGATGTCTTGTTGCTCCTGCCAGCTATCTTAGTTGGAGTCAGCAAACCACTGGAAATCATTTTTGCTCACACGGTGCCATGCGCTTCCATCGGCTGTCCTGTACGGCAAGTATAAAAGGACACCATTGACAGAAAGACTCTGTTCCTGTGGCTCAGGAGAGGTGGAGACTGTGGGTCAGATGCTCCTTAGATGTTCCTTTTACACAGAGATTAGGAAAAAACATATTCTGCCAATAACTGCTAGGTATCCTGGCAGTTCTGATGCTACCTATCTTCAGTGGCTGCTTAAGGTTAAACAGTCCACAACTATGGTGCAGGTGGTCAGATTCTGTGCAGCAGCACTGGGGATTCATCGCAAACATGTGTCTTCTCCACTATAGTTATGTTATATAACAAATGTGACAAACCCCTTGCACTGCTTAGTCTTTTCCCTTTTAGTGTTGAACCTACACCAGACCACACAGTTTATGGATTGTAATTGTAGTATAGTTAGACCATGTATTATTGACAGACTGGATTTTATTATAGATTTTAGTTGTTATTTATTATTTTATACTGGAATTTTTAATTGTATATTTACTGAGTGTTTTTATTTGTTCTGGTCTAAGACTGTAATAAATTGATTAAATTGAATGTGGCTACTAGTAAAAACTGGGAGACATAAACGATTATATAAAATTATATGATGAAATATAAGTATATGATGAATTTTTCCCCTATATTCTCTCTTTTTCACAAAATGGATATTGTGTGCGTGTAGAATTCTTTGGTACTTTAATAGCAGTGGTTATGGGATCCTAGCATCACCTGAAAATGTGAAAGTAGCTTGCTTATTTATTTATTTGTTTGTTTGTTTGTTTGTTTGTTCTATCTCTGCAGTGTGCTTGTGTAATTCTAATAATATATTCAAAGATAGTGTAATTTTTCATCACTTTTAACCTTCTACAATCCTATCCTTGGACTGTATCTTTATCAATGCATAATAATATATCACTTTCACAAGTATCTGCAAAGGAAACCCTTTGAAAAAATTGGAAATAATTATTGATGGATTCTATTTTATCCTAGGTGAGTTATTATTTTCCCCTGAAGACTCTCTGGAGATCTTTCTTTGCTGCACTTGTTGCAGCCTTTACTCTGAGATCCATCAATCCATTTGGAAACAGTCGCCTGGTCCTCTTTTATGTGGAATATCACACCCCTTGGTACATGGCTGAACTTTTCCCCTTTATATTGCTTGGAGTTTTTGGAGGATTGTGGGGGACGCTTTTTATTCGATGCAACATTGCATGGTGCAGGAGGCGTAAAACTACCAGGCTTGGAAAATATCCAGTCTTAGAGGTCATTGCAGTCACTGCCATAACTGCTATTATTGCCTATCCAAATCCTTACACACGAAGGAGCACCAGTGAACTCATCTCTGAACTCTTCAATGACTGTGGAGCCTTGGAGTCATCGCAACTCTGTGACTACATAAATGATCCCAACATGACTAGACCTGTGGATGATATTCCTGACAGACCAGCTGGTACAGGAGTATACATGGCTATGTGGCAGCTAGCTCTGGCTCTGGTTTTTAAAATCATCATTACCATTTTCACTTTTGGCATGAAAGTAAGTTGGAAAATCAAGGATAGTTTAAGAAATGTTGTAGTCACCTAAGATCTGATACACTGAAACAAATATAGCAATATAGCAATAGCACTTAGACTCATATACCACTCCATAGTGCTTTACAACACTCTCTGGGTAGTTTACAATGTCAGCATATTGTCCCAATAATCTAAGTCCTCATTTTACTGACTTCGGAAGAATAGAAGGCTCAGTCAACCTCGATCGAACTCCTGGCTGTGGGCAGAGTTAGAATGGATGGCACCATTCTAACCATGGTGCCATCAGAGCTCCTTCTTTTACTTATCCAAGTAAAACTAAGGGGAAGATTGCACTAAAAATAATATTTTATACCACATAAAATGTTTATAGTTTCAGTTCAGCTTTTAAAGAATTCTTGAATGTTTTGATGTATTTATTTATTTATAGTACTCTTGAAATTTTTTGTACACCACCATATATGATAAAATGTTCCTTCTTTGTTATAGCATTTTCACATTTCTTGTATAGTTTGTCTATTTTGATAATAACTGACAGAGTTATATACTATCTATAAAACATTTTGTAGCAATTTTCCCTTAAATTATAATGTGAAGCATTTATCATTTTACCCATAATTTTCCCATTGTTGTACTGTAATTATTTCTATGAAGTTTTGCATCCACTATTTTTTTTAATTTATTTCATTTCCATTTATATATGTGCGTGCGCGCGTGTACGTGTATGTGTGTACCTGGAAATGGAATAAATTTCCATTATATCCTAATAAGTGATCTTGCTTATTGTACAAATGTTTTAAATTCTGTACATTTCTTAAAATTGTTCCTTCTTTCTTGCGTTCACTTTTTATTCTTCTACCAATTTGTAACTACATGAACATAAATTCCTACCTTCACTGAGCAGTTCTTGCTGTCCCTTTGGTCTGCTGAGCAACATTAAATGACAGGTTAATCAGCATTTTATTTTATACTAAATGATGTCTTCAGAGTCCATGTTTAGCAGAATTTGATAACATATAGACATAAATTGTTGACAGTACATTGAATGTGTAGTAATTGCTTTTTAATATGATAAATTACTACTTATTTTTAGGGCTTTTTATTTTTGCCATTATTTTATTTTCAAAAAAATTGTCACCCATAAGTTCCATAAATTTGTAGGGCAAGTATTACAAAAGTTTGAAGAACAATATAGATATTATCAGATTATTTGAAACCACTTAGAAATAGCAAATACTAATTCTAAGTGATTTAAATAGGTTGTTACTGAGATTGCATGTTTGATGCTAAATTCATCTGCAATCACACTGGCATCCATAATCATCCAATGTTCATCAAAATGACAAAATATGCATTGTTATGTAACAAAGTAGTACCACCTTGATGATGTCAAGTACATGATTAATAGTATGAATCATGGAATGTGGTTAAGATAAAACATCAGAATTATTGGAGATTTCAAATAATTTTTGACTGATGGCTTCCCACATCTATGGCAAAATGTTAGTGCCCTTGCTTGCTCACTTTTAATAGCAAGTGAGAAAGAAAAATAATCTCTGCAGGACCATTAGAACTTGCTTGACATTGATTCTAAGAAAATATGGTGCAAAAACAATTTGGTATTTATTTCTTTACCAATACCATTGATGGGGAAAATCATAGCTGTAATCGTATGATAAAACTCTATTTTTTCATGCTATGATTCCTTCATGTGTTGTCTCTTCTGCTCTTGCTTGATTAATTGTTGTGAAAGACAGAATTCATAACAATCTTGGAAAATAGCCAAGGTGTTAAGAAATGCAAGGTGATAAGTCTCTGCAGTGAACAAAAATAATGGAGTTCTCTGAAGTAATAAGAAACAAGAACATTTAGCAGGAAGACTTCAGTTGCCACTGAAATAATTTATTAAATTTAAGAAATGTAATTTATTTATTTATTTATTTATTTATTTATTTATTTATTTATTTTATTTATTTGCTTTGATTTATATGCCGCCCTTCTCCGGAGACTCAGGGCGGCTTACAATGCGTTAAGCAATAG
>JANHZT010003470.1:140958-152079 GCA_032468215.1 Stegonotus admiraltiensis | reverse complement strand
GAGAAAGGGGGCAGATGCAGAATTGTGCTTTTTAATCCTCTGCCTGAACGCTTGGTTTTTGAGCTGGCAAACGAGCAAGACAGAGAAAGAAAAACAAATTGGATATATGCTTCAGAAACAAAACACCCTCTCTCATATGACCTTTGATTTTGTGCTGTTCCCTTTGGAGAAGTTCAGTTAAAAAAAATGGGAGCTCAGACCCACATTTTGCCATGCCTCCCCCAACCATATAAGGGGTCCTACCAAATGAGACCACAGAAAGGTCTGAGGATCATTCACAGTGAAGCAGGACTCTTTGTCTTGATCACAGAAACAGGGAATCCTCCTTCTAAGATCCCCCCACTTTTTAAAATTAATGCCCAGAAACAGATTCTGTCTGGGCAGTCGGCAATTCATAAAACTAAGCTGCTGCATAGAAAAAGGCAGGAAAGTTGAACAAACTTCTCTGACAATGGCCAGCCATAGGGACATTAAAGCAGCATCTGGCTCCTGATCGGTTCACTAAATCCTGGCCAGGAAAGAAAGAAAGAAAGGAAGGAAGGGGGCAGATTGCAGAAATACAAACAAGAAAGCAGTGAGTTATGCAAGAATTTAATGGACAGCGGACAGACAGGTTTGTATATGGAGTTGTTCCCTCCCACCCCAGGAACATGAGCTCCCCCCTCCCCTCAAGCTGGTAGAATTTGCAAAAGAGCTCAGACAAACCTTTGTTTCCGACTCTATAAACTGAACCTGCATTGGAAGGTGTGTGGGGAGAATAAGAAGAGTTAATTTTTAGGGAGGAAGGTTCATTTGCTGGCATCTAAGAATAAGCAAACTTTCCTTTCTTTAACTGTTTGTTTTTTTTTAATATCTGGGAAGAGACAAGAGTTTAAAACGCTGAGATTAAGCCACATTGGTTCCTGGGTGGGTACAGTACAGTGATGGACTTCTCACGGGGATTAAATCCTTGAGTCACTGAGCCCAGGAAGCTGAGAGTGACTTTTTCCCTCGCTGTGGGACTTGTTCACAGGTTGACGTCCATCTGGGTGTCTCACTCAGCCCCCTGGCTCAGTGCCAAGACTGAAACTGCTGTTGGTCGTATTCAGCTATCAGTTTTTTGATATGGGCCAGTTTGTTGTGGAGATATTCACAGCGGTTCTTCTCCTGGCTGTAATTTGGATTAGTCTGCAAGGGAGAAAAAAGAAAGAAAAAAGGTTGACTACAGGAAGGGAATTTGGTTTAATGCTTAAGGCATGACATTAGAAACCAGGCAGCTGAGAGTTCTAGTCCTGTCTTAGGCATGAAAGCTGGTTGGGTGACTTTGGGCCAATCACCAGGAGACTTGAGAGTTCTAGTCCTGGCCTTAGGTGTGAAAGCCGGTTGGGTGACTTTGAGCCATTTTCTTTCTCAGCTCATCCTACCCCATTGGGTTATTAGAGGAGGAAACAATATTATGTATGTTTGTTGCCTTGAGTTACAGATAGTTCTCAACTTATGACTGTAATGGAGTCTGCCCACCCTGATCATTAAGTCATGATGATCGTAAATCGATCACGTGTACAACCCCACTTTATGATCCTTTTTTATGGCAGCTGTTAAGCAGACCCACAGTCCTTAAGCAAACCATTGGTTCGGTATGGGTGCAGTTTTGCAGAAAACCAGAAGTGCCGTTATTTAACGAAACTATCATAAAATGGAGTCACAGGACTGTGGAACACTGCAAATGGTCATAAAGAAATGTGACCCTGTTGCTAAGTATCCAAAGTTCAGCCACGTGACCACGCCTCCCCCTCACCCCCGACCTTTGAAACTTTCAATGGGGTCATAAGCAGCCCCAAGGTAAGTCTGTCGTAACTTCAAATGGTTGCTAAGTGACCAGTGGTAAATCAAGGACTAACTGTATTTATCAAAATAATAAAGTCCTCAACGTACGACCACAATAAAGGCAGGATTTTTTTTTAAAAAGTGCCTTCAGTTAGGATAAAAATACCAGGCAAATAATTGCCTGTCCAACTTCAGTTAAGAATTCTAGAAAACAAAAAAGAAGGAAGGAAGGAAGGAAGGAAAGTGAGCAGATGCCGACATCTGATAGCAAGAAAAATAAGGGCTGCCTCTGGCTTGTTTCTATCGTCTGACAGACTTCAATTTTGCAACAGGCAATGCTTACTATGAGTTAAATCATCGTATTTAATAAAACTAGTAGTTTATTGGATAGCTGCAATATACATTTGGTATATTGTCAAATTCAAATAAAAGGCAGAAGAAACGGGTTCCGCTTCATTCATTCTACCCCACCTATAGTTTTTTTAAAAATGGCTTTTAAAAAATGGGTTTTCAAATTAGCCATTATGGAAGATACCTATTGCTAGGCTCTTTTTCTTACAGCCTGTCTAACTGAAGCCTTCTTTAACCTGGTGCTCTCCCCAGGTGTGCTGGAGAACAAGATCCAGGAATCAAATGGCCCTGGCACCGAGGGACCTGCAATTGTGCAAGGAATCAAGCATAGGAAGGCCAGTTGAATCCTTGTTTTCTTCAGCCAAGCTGCTTCTAATCAAGCCAAGGTTTTCTCAAGTGAGAAAATTAGGATTTTTCATCCCTGTTCCTCTCTATCTCAAAAAAAAAAAAAAGCATCTGATTATGAACAAGAAACTCAGTGACTCACCTTTTTAATTTTTCGGTATTCTTGCAAGATCTGATCGTGGATAATCTGCAAAAGAAAGACATGCCACGTATTAAAAATTATTTTTAAAGCCTTTTCTGCAGATTTCCTTCTGCAAAGGCAGTCTGTGGGTTGAAGAGGCTGTTTTATCTTACAGCCAAGATACTTTAGATCAGTGATGGCTAACCTTTTTGCCATCGCGTGCCAGGAGAGGGGGAAAGGGCGGGGGAGGGTCGTACGTGCACATGCCCACACGTCGTTGAAGTCCACAAGTCTTAAAGTTGCCAAGGTTGGAGAACCCTGCTTTAGAAGATACTCTCTATCTTCTTCAACTGCCCAGAGAGGCCAGTTGCTGAATTTGCAGGCCAAAGCCATCCCTCTGAGCTCCCCACCTTGTATTCTTCCGAGCCCTGAGAAAGCTGCTTTAGTTCTGAATCCAGCTGCATGAACCGCCGGGTTATCCGTTCAATACGAGCATGCAGGTCACGATACTCGCCGTACTCTGCGTTGAAATCGTTCTTGTAGCTCTGACGTTGCTCCGAGGAAAAGATGGCACCGTATTTTCTGGAGCAGCGATAAGAATGAAAAATGAAATAATCCCAAAGGATACAATGGCAGGTTAGTCCTTCAAGTTACGACTATAATGGAGCCTGCCCATTACGGTTGTAAGTCCTGATTGTTGTAAGTGGGATCAGTCATATGACAACCGGATCGTAGGACTTGTTGTGGTGGTTAAATGAATGTGGTGACTGTACAACAAACCAATGTGCTATGGGCAGAGTTTTGTCAAAAACGTGAACTGAGTGCCATAAAATGCAGTCATGTGACTACAGCATGGTGCAAACGACTATAGCCCTTCATGGCATGGGTCCGGGGTACTTGCAGGAGCACCTCCTACCGGCCTCCCACCGCCCAGTGCGGTCACAGAGGGTTGCCCTCCTCCGGGAGCCATCGGCCAGACAATGTTGGCTGTCGGCTCCCAGGAGAAGGGCGTTCTCTGTGGCCACACTGACCCTCTGGAACGAGTTACCCACTGGGCTCCAGACAGCTCCTGATCTCCAGACTTTCCGCAAAGACCTAAAGACGTCTTTTTAAACAAATTGTTTTGTTTAAAACAAATTTGTTTTTAAACAAATTGTGTGATCTGCTTTTGGGGATTTTTAATCGATTGTGGGATTTTAATTTTAATTGTATTTTTAACCTTATTTATTGCAATTGTTTTTATGTTTGAGGGTTGTGAACCGCCCCGAGTCCTTCGGGAGAAGGGCGGCATATAAATTTTAATAATAAATAAATAAATAAATAAATGGCTGGAACTGGGGTTGTATCTTCTGTTTTTCAGGTAGGTTGTAACTTTAAACTGTCACTAAATGAATGGGTATAAGTCAAGGACTACCTGTAGGTAGCATTTGCATTTCACCTTCTTTTATAGGCCTAAGCCTTCCACACCCAGGGTAATGGAAGACCTTCCTTGGCCTGCTACTTTCCCAGAGCAGGGGTCTCCAACCTTGGCAACTTTAAGACTTGTGGACTTAAAACTCCCAGAATTCAAAGCAAAGCTGGCTGAGGAACTCTGGGAGTTGAAGTCCACAAGTCTTAGCTAAGGTTGGAGACCCCTGTCCCAAAGTATTTGGTTTATGGAACAATGCAGCCCATCCAGAGCTTCATGGTGAGGAAGGCTGGTGTGATATTTGGCCCAAAAGAACGGCGAAAATAAAATCTCAAAGGATAAGGAGCAACTCTAATGACTAGAAAAATTTGACAATATTACGCTATTGTTAGCCAAAGAGATGGTGCGGCTGCATTCAGGTAAGTAATTTTTGAGGATTAACCAACAAGAAGATTAACAGGAGTTTGAAGATAAACAAAAGGAAGTATAGCAATTCTTCATCTAATATCATCTGCACGTAATATTTGCTGCTATGCTGGTGGCCATTAACAGAACAGTTTAAATGAATATAATGAAAATGCATGGCGAGGTGGGTTGATCAATGCTAACTGTTGACCAGGGACAAAAAGAGCCACTTTAGGCTAATGGTTAAGGCACCAGGGCTAGAAAGCAAGAGACTGTGAGTTCAAGTCCCACCTTAGGCATGAAAGCCAGCTGAGTGACTTTGGGCCAGTCGCTCTCTCTTAGCTCAACCCACCTAACAGAGTTGTTGCTGTGGGGAAAATAGGAGGAGGAGCGTGTGCTGGATATGTTTGCCGCTTTTAGTTTTTTGTCAAAATACTAAAGGTGGGATATAAATAAACAAATAAATAAAGAAGTAAACTAGCCACAAACAATGAACAATAAAACATCCATCTATCTATTGCTGGTACATTGGGCTAGCATCTTTATGAAGGAAAATCCTAGACTGAATTTTGTCGGCTATACAAGAAGTCCTCAACTTACAACTGAAATTAAGACCAGATTGTCCCCTGCTAACCAAGAGGGTTGTTAAGTGAGTTGTGCCCAATTTTATAATGTTTGGGGGGGGGGGCACGGTTGTTAAGGAAATCACTGTTGTTAAGTCAATCCTGCAGCTGTTAAGTACATCTGGCTTCCTTCACTAACTCTGCTTGTGGGAAGCTGACTGTGAAGGTTGCAAATGGCGATTACATGACTTGGGATGCTGCAAGGTGCAAATACAGTACACGCTAGTTGCCAAGCACCTGAATTTTGATCACGTGACCACGAGGGACCCTGAAACGGTTGTGTGCAATGACTGGACGTAAGTCACTTTTTTCAGTGCCACTGCAACATCCAAAGAACGATTTTAAGTCAAAGACTGCTTCTCACTGGAAGAGATATTTCTGAATTTGTTCAAGCACGGCAGCTCATGGCTTATAATGAAAGCAGACCTATCTTTTTTTTTTCAGGTCTCTGCATGCTGAAAAATACTTTTGCTGCTTTAATGAGATAGGAGTGCTCATGCAAGTTCTGATGCAGCAGCCCCTCTTTTACTGTTCCGTGCAATGGCACCGGTCCTTCCACACTTACAGCAAGTAGTCTGGCCTGCCTGAAGTAGAAGATGGAACACTGGAGCTGTTGCACGTCCTGTTTAAACCTGAGAAAAAGGAGAAAGGAAGAAAGAGAGTCACAGGACCGTTGACATTCTCGGACCGATGCTCTAAAAATCACCCTCAAAAGCTTTAAAACAGCTTCACAAGGTTTAATGAGATGGTGTGTGCAAATTTGACAGAAATTCATGAAGACTGGGACTCTCTTTAGGGTAAGCTAAAATAGTACCCCTTGAAAAAAAAGTACTGTTAATAATTGTAAATAAGGTGGATAAAAACATTTGTGCATCAACGAGAAGTATCGGTTCATGCAAGGGTGGGAATCTGAAAAACAGAGCTCAGGATGGCTGCCAGACTGGATAGGGCCACTTTTGAATGCCATTCGATAATTATTCAGGGATGTTGTGCAGGGAAAAAAATTAATTCAGATACTCACGGCTCATTAAAAAAAGGGGAAGTTTAGTATAAGTACTTCCTTGAATGGGGGTGGCCAACCTTGGCAACTTTAAGACCTGTGGACTTCAAATTCCCAGAATTCCCCAGTCAGCAAAGCTGGATAAGGAATTCTGGGAGTTGAAGTCCACAAGTCTTAAAGTTGCCAGGGTTGGGCACCCCGACCTACAAAATCCTGAGTGAGCATTCACTCTAAATTCCATTTTTAGTTCAGACATGGAACAACAAAAAATATATTAAGGATCAGAAAGGCTGATCACGACTCCACGCTGTAGTTTACAATAGTTTAAGACAGGGGTCTCCAACCTTGGCAACTTTAAGACTTGTGGATTTAAAACTCCCAGAATTCAAAGCAAAGCTGGCTGAGGAACTCTGGGAGTTGAAGTCCACAAGTCTTAAAGTTACCAAGGTTGGAGACCCCTGGTTTAAGATATCAAGGGATTTACATTTATTCCATTTGTTCCTGGAGCACAGGAGATCCTAGGTTTTATCACATTTGCTAGAATAACTCAGCAGTTATCCCTGGACGAATCAGAAGCTGTTATGAAACCTCTGATTCAAATAGACATGCCATTCCAGCATACAGCAACTTCGTATTATCAAAATTAAATATAAAAACAAGTAGTTAGTTAGACTATTTATAACACTGATTTGTCTCTTGTGGATCCAAAGTGAGGCCGGGTCCATCAAAACGTGGTCACTTTTAGGAATAAAATTGGAGATTTAAGACTGAAAGGTGACCTGGTTATAGACTTTATAAAAGGCCAATTAAACAAGATTACTCCATGCTGCGACAATGGATATCCATATCCTGGGTATTTTTAAAATAAAAAATGAACCATTTTTCTATTCAATCTGAGATCCATGGTAAAATTATTAATGAGACTTTTCAACAGGATTTTCAACAACTGTCTGCTTACTCACCTAACGAGCCTATTCAGATTAGGTAAAGAAATGAAACCACTGTGGAGGACTTTTATGGGATCCCATAACAAGCTTAATCAAACTGAAGAAGTTACTTGCATAAGCAGGGAAACGTTTCAAATGAAAAAAGAAAAGTCCAGTTATCATAATTCAACTTCCAGACAATTCTACCTGGAGGACTGAGAACCTTCCTCGACATCGGGATTCAAACCTCTTCCTCTTCCTTACATACTTTTTGCGGTACTCGCAGTTCGAAAACGATAGCCACTCGACTTGAGTGCCTGTCCATTTTGCAACTTTTAGATTGCTTCACAGTAAAAGGAACAAAGCTACTACACTTGCTTAGCAGGATGTAAAAGAGAAGCTGGGATTGCAATTCCTCACTTCCCAGGCCATCAAAGAAAGACTCTGGAGGGCCAAAATGCTTACACTGAGAACGGCAGAGCCACCACCAGGCTGCTGTGTGCTAGAATTTAAGCCAAACACCAACAAAGTGAAGCAGCTTACATGGCAGCAGAACTAACATAACCAATCACAAATTCCTATTCTATTAGTCTACAGGCATGACCACAAAAGAAACTGCTTTCCGATTGGCCAATCAACTGATTTATCGCCCTTTGTCTCATCTCTACAGGTTTGCAGGAGCTTTTTCAATATCTAGAGAAGCATATTTCTCATCAGCTGTTCCTTTTATTTGTGGTACCATGGATTGAATTTGGAATGCTTTATACTCAAACCAAGATCACTGCCACTCAGCAATTATATTTTTATGAGCCAATACTCCCCATCTTTCCCCTCGGTATATTTGCTTAGGGTCAAACTAGATATACAGGCATCGTGTATTTATATTGTTGGGGCATCCTGCCTTAACCTAAACATGTCTTTTCCTGGGATTGCACAGCTGCTTCCTGATCAGAGAGGAAGACGCAGCTGTTTTAAAGAGCTGTAGACAAGATGCCACAGAAGCTCTCTCTCCCCCATGTGTTGCAAAGTCCCTTGTTGCCTTTGAATCTGACACACCACCAAATCCGTCCGTTCCCTTACTGGGTCCGATCCTCACCTGCACTGTCTTGTGAGGGGCTCATTTTGGAGCCACCCTTCTTTAGTTCACAGTTTGGCTTCTCATGGACCTGTTGCTGCTCCTCCTTCCTTTCTCGCTCCTTATGTTTCTTCTTCCTGGATTTTGAGTGCACCACACAATTGTGTTTGCTCGTCTGGGCAGGGTCTGCGGCCGACCGGCTTGCTGTCCGCCTCTCGGCCGGCTCCACCATCTCAAAGTCTTTGCCGTTATGGTTTAAATCGTTGCTGACATCAGCAAGCGGGTCGTGAGGCCTAGGTAGCTCCAGAGTGGGCAAAAGAGCGCTAGAGCTGACTGAATCAGCCGCCACCATTGTAGGCAAAGAGGTCTCCTTCCCGTTGGCAGAGTTGAGTTTGCCATTGAAAGTGGGCTGAGTCCTTTGGGCACAGTGAGAGATCCTTGGCTTTTTGTTGGCGAGGGGGTCAATAAAGTCCAGGGGCTGGGGTCGCTTCTAAGGAAAGGAAATAAGATTAACAATGAAAACAATGTTTAAAAAGCATACAAATTAAGAACTGGATTTATCTGAGAATAAAAAATAACTATTGCCACTAGGGGGCAACGCAAGGCCACTTTTGTGTTCATTTTGGCTTTTACTGATTTTTTCCTAACCAAAACCCAAAACCAGCAAGTGTCAATAATATTGCTATTCTGGTTTTATAGTGCTTTCCCTTTGTCCATAGACTTCTCCTGCCCAAGACATTCTACAGATGTCTCTCCTTCGGCATTTGGGCAAGTTTGCAACATATGGACTATTCAGCATATACTTCTGTGTAAATGTGTTTAAAGCAGTGTTTTTCAAACTTGGCAACTTTTAAGGGGTGTGTGTGTGTGGACTTCAACTCCCAGAATTCTGTCCGGCTACGGAACTCTGGGAGTTGAAGGCCATTCATCTGAAACTTGGCATGTTTGAAAAACGCTGGATGTAAATTTAAAACAGGGATGTTGAAACAAACGAAAACTAGAACTGAAGAAGCTTCTTGGAAGAACAGCAAAACATTTTCAAGGGGTAAAAAAATCCCCCCCCAGAAAGTCCAGTTGCCTTTTGGAAAGCACCTTTGAGACAACCATGACCTGGCTGAGTGAGAATCTCCATAGACGATCAGGGATGTTGAAAGCTCCACTTTCCTAAATGAAAGTGCTCAACTCTTTAGCCAAGTCCTACTAGCCTGACCACAACAGCTTTCAGTGTCAGTCACGGAAACTTTTCTGAGCAGGGCTGCTCAAGATTTCTCCAGAACCTTTCTAAAGACTGAGCCTGGGGTTGGTGTTTTTTTTTTTTAGGGGTAGGTGGGAGAAGGTCATCCTCCCCCACCAATCCCTCCTGCAAAGAAGGAGCGAGAAATCTCATGGAACATAGAGGCAAAGCCTTCAATTCAACTCTTGCCGTTAAAAAGGTTGGAGTAGCTTGGTGGTTGTGGAAGGGGGCAGCCTTATTTCCCACCCAGGAGGGCCAGTGAGTAGCTCCCCTGCAGCCTCCAGCTGGAGAAGCAGCTGGAACTCACCTGTGGGCAGCCAGGAATCACCAGGGGAAGCAGTTATGAAGGCCTGCTTACAAACCACCTTTTGACAGAATGGGAGGTAAGAGGAAGGCAGAGATGGGGTAACAGTTGCAGCACACCAAGCCCAGCCAGCATGGGCTTTCCATGGGCTTCGAAAGCCCCTTTGCACAACTGAGCAAAACTTTCACTAGAATAAGCGTGTGTGTGTTTAAGACAACAAGCAAGGCCTCCCACTGTATTTGTGTATGCACTAAACCCTGGAACGGCCTGATTTGAATTTGCAAATGTTCATCCGCCTTGTATCCTGGATCTAATATGGAAGCCGTGAGAGTTTCCAACCTACCTGGGGAGGGGAGGAGGAAACGTGTGTGGTGTCCCTTGGAGGACTGGGAGCGGAATTCTCAGGGACGCAGCTGGGATTCTGTGGCTGGTAGAGTTTCCTGGGAAAAGAACAGTCCAACATTGGCTCTCGAGCAAAGCATCAATGACCGAAGCCATTGAGCCAAGTTAAAACATTCTGGATCAAAGTGCCAAACGGTGTTTTTTTTAAACATAAATTTAATGGTGGAAGGCATTTATTACATATCTTTCTATTTATGACCAAAACTCTCTTGTGTTTATCTGCTTGTCCCTTCAGGTTAGTCCAAACAATACATTATACACCAACAGCAATTTTTGACTCAAGCAACCTAAAAATTGCTAACTTAAAAGACTGGGTAAAAATCCACGGCCCATTTACTCCTGTGGGATTGATATTTCCATGATGCTCAGAGTTTTAGTCGGAAAGTTGTGGGCATTGCGGCATCCCCCCCAGTCGCGGGGTTGTGATTTCTGATGCTCCTTGCCAGCTTCCCACAAAATCAATGGGGAAGCTGGCAGGAAGTTGAAAGTTGCTTCCATTCCCACTGCTTTCTTGCCTTTCTGTGATCCATCTCTTTATCAGTTTAAGTAAGTAAATATTGACTTATTATTGAATGAGTTCATTTGCCACTACAATTATTTTTCTATTTATGATATTATTATTACTTATTATTACTACATTGTTCTTTTGTATGTACACTTAGAGCTTATGCACCGGAGACAAATTCCTTGTGTGTCTAATCGTTCTTGACCAGTATAGTGTAATATAGTGTAGTGTAATGTAGTGTTGTGTCATGTAGTCTGGTGTGGCATGTATTGTATTGTATTGTATTGAATTCCTATTCCATTCTATAAACTCTTCTTAGATATCATGGGTGCATCCAGCATTGAGATAAAAAAAATATGGTCAGCCTAACTTTAATGTTCATTCTGATCACATCAGACAGTACTACCTTTCTCTCAAAGGATGACCCATTCAAGGACTGTCTAAAGGTAAAGGTTCCCCTCAACATATGTGCTAGTCGTTCCTAACTCTAGGGGACGGTACTCAACTCTGTTTCAAAGCCAAAGAGCCAGTGCAGTCCGAAGACGTCTCCATGGTCATGTGGCCGGCATGACTCAATGCCAAAGGCACACAGAATGCTGTTACCTTCCCACCAAAG
>JANHZT010003469.1:92078-103028 GCA_032468215.1 Stegonotus admiraltiensis | reverse complement strand
ACGCGAGAGCGCTCGAGAGCTCACGCACTTGGACTTTTGGCACGCAACGCCAAAAAGGTTCGCCATCACTGCACTAGGGCTTTTTTTGGGGGGGGGTCTTTTTTCACCCACGTATGAGAAGCTCACTACTTCTCAGTGGTGAAATTCAGCTGGCTCTATCCAGATTGCACGATCCGGTAGTGCTGGCGATGGGAGGCTCCACCCACATCCTGTTTTTTACCCTCTGTGCTTGCGTGGAGGAGGCACATGCTCACATTTGCGAACTGGTAGCGAAGGTAAGTGAATACCAGCCCTGCTACTTCTGCTTGCTCATGGCAGGGTAGGAGGCTGCGTGGCACACTAGTGCTGCCGTCACAAGGCAGGGGAGGGTGGAGCTGCCCCATGCGCCTCATAGTGGCTTACCTCAGGGTCCTCACAGCCAGGCCACCCATGCCCCGACACCTGCCTTGCCTCACAGTGGCAGTTCTGACAATCCTGTCCAGCAGAACTCCGCATTGCACCCGGCCCATTTCTTCTGCTTGCTTGCGGCCGCAACAGAGCAGGAGGCTGAGCAACGCACCGGTGCCACAGCCACAAGGCAAGATTGGGACCTGCCCCATGTGCCCCTCACTAGCTTATCTCAGGGCCCTCGCAGCCAGCCCATCCACGCTCCAACAGCTGTTTTGCCTCATGGGTGCAGCACCAACACACCACTCTGCCTCCTGCTCCAATGCGGCCGCAAGCAAGCAGAAGGGGCTGGTGACCACATGGGCTCCTGCTGCACGTGTCTGTTGGTGCTGCTACCACAAGGCAGGTGTTGGGGCATGGATGACTTGGATGCTGGGGCCCTGAGGTAAGCCAGTGCAGGGTACCTAGGGCACCTCCACCACCCCATGCCTGTGGCAACACAAGCAACCAGACAGAATGGGTAGGCGGACAGCTGCGCAGGCTCTTAAGCAGGGCTTATGTTGGGTGTATAGCTTATATTAGGCACACACATAAACACATGCTAGGGCTTATTTTCAGGATAAGTCTTATTTTTGGGGAAACAGGGTACCTACCTACCTTCCTATTGTATTCACAAGTAATTTAGGCAAGGTAAAAGAAATACAATGCAAGTTCAATTTTCACTAGAGTTACTGGGCATCCCAGCAAAGCTTAACTGTTCTAAACAAACGAGCCATGTGCTGCAGAATTTTAACGGGATTGTATTGTTGCACAACCGCAATAAGTTGTCACTGAACATTACAGAGGATGCTAAGTTTTTGTGTTTGTCACATAGCAACAGCACCCTCTCTTGGCCTTCTATTCTTCCACTAGTACAGCATCTTTCTAACTTGTGGAATGTTGGATTATATTCATTCTATCACCTTCTGGAAGCTGATCCTGAAAATATTCTTTGATATTTGATATCCTTCTGGTCCTTATGGTCTCCTTATGGTATCCTTATGGTCTTCTGGAATTGCTCTAAATTTTAAACAAAATTGTTTTTCTCTCAGTTCAAGTAATCCCACGTTATAGTCAGATCTTTCTCCTACTCCTATAACTTCTGTCTTACTTTCCACAATTTCCATTTTATCACTAATTTGTTTTACATCTCCAGTCAATTGTTCTACAGTCCTCAATGTTCTGAATGTCATCTTTCATATTCCTTTTTATCTCTGCAAATCTTTCTTCCATTTCCTTTTTAAAAGCATCCAAACTATTGGCAACTGTTTCAATCATTCTCTTGCCAAATTTTCTCTCCTTGATTACTTTCCATCCATTGCTTCTTGTCCTGCCTTCAGATGTTTCGGAAAATAGGTTGATCTCCTTTTCCTTATGGCAGGCTCTCAAATATTGGAACGCTGCTATCATGTCATCCCTAGTCCTTCTTTTCATTAGATTAGATACACCTAATTCCTGCAACTATTCTTCATATGTTTTAGCTCCAGTCCCCTGATTATCTTTGTTGCTCTTCTTTGCACTCTTTCTAGTGTTTCAATAGCCTTTTTTATATCATGGTGACCAAAACTGGATGCAATATTCCAAAAAACAAGGCTACTCATCGTGTCTTTATTCTTTCATGTTGGTCAGAAGATCTCTCTCTCAAGTTTTAAATTAATATACACCCAGAAGTGCTTAAGAAACTAAGACTTTTGCAGATCAAATGTCCATTGAGGCTGCAAGTGGTTTTGAGCAGAATAGCAATCCAGAGCACAAGTGGATCATCTCTTGATCTCACTTTCCCCAGATAAAATTTCATTAGTCAGAACTTGCCACCTTTTGACCAGTCTTTGTCACACAGATGTCCTTACTCAAACAGATGCTTGATTAGATATCTAACCTGTCTAGATCCACACCTGGAAGCCAGTGTCTGAAGCATCTTTGAAGCAAGCCAACATTCATTACCTGTCATACTATCTGCAGCTCAGAACTAGCTATGGGAGGTGAATAATAATAGAGTGAGTCAGACCAAATCCTACTGTTTAGCAGAACTTTTGATCGATGCTCATTTTCACTCCCCTTAGTTACAGGTTCAGAAATTAGGGACCAATTTTCATTCTCCTGCTGGTAAAAAGTTTGTCAAACCATGACCTTGATGTTATCTTATGTACTTTGATTGGGCTATGACTAAAATTGGCTCTTCTTTTTCTTACTAGGCTAACTTAGTAGCAGCATTTGAACAAAGTCTGGTAAACATGACATCCCGTCTGCGGCAGTTGGCAGAGACTGCAGAAGAAAAGGTGAGTCATTAGATCAGAGAAGAGGAGCAGCAAAAAGTCACTTTAGCTTTCCTGTTCAAGAACAGTTGTTGTTTTTTAACCTCTCAGGGCTATAGATGCTGAAAGAAGAAGAAGAAAAATATAATTATTATTTAGTTCTCTTAGACAATTGATATTAGGCAATATGACCTAAGCTCAGCTGAAAGCAAAAACTTCCAGTATGGGAAAGAAAACCACCTCTGCTTCTGTGTCTAGAGACTTGGATCATAAAACTTTCAGTTTTGTTTAAATAATAATTTGTTCTCCAGTATTGGGTATTTGTTAAAATATTAGTTTATACTTCTTCAATGGGGTGAATTACTTGTATAAAAAGGTAAAGTTTACCTTGAGTCAAACTTGACTCTTATCAATTGTATGGATAATCTATGTTGTATTTTGAGCCACAATATGGAAGTGGTTTGCCATTGTCTCCTGGGTCTGTTCCCCCCACCCCCCAATTTCCAGTCTAATCTGTAACCCTGGTATTTCCCAGGGTCTCCTTTCAGGTGTTTCTCTACATAGCTTTTTCAAGATTATCCAAAGTCATCCAGATACTGCCACTTGATGACACAATTTACAATTCATGGGATCAATGTGCAGACTTAAAACACTTCCAGAGCAATTAACATAAAACAGAAGAAAATGAATCAGCCTTGCTTATTTAATACTAGACACTTTTCAGTTTCTCTGTTTCTTAGAACAGGTTTAGACAGTCTACGGGATGTAAACATTTATGTTTTTGATGGGTTTTTGCCCCAGTCATGTTATTGTTATTTATGTCTCTTTAAAAGACACAAAAATCAGTGCACTAGGTATAGTAATCCTTTCCTCATGCTTAATTAACTGTTTTACTGAAAGAAAAACTAGGACACTATACTTAGAAAGTTAAAACCATTCTTCCCTGAAAGAAACATTAGGCTGGTATTGTTTTGAGAAATTAAAATGGATAGATGCAGCTTCTTTGTACTGTTTGGAATATAAGAAAAAATGGCTTTTCCCTAATATTACTCAGAAGAATTTTTAGTGAAAGAATAAAACCCAAGGCATTAATACATTATGCAATGTCTTTCAGGACACTGAGTTGTTGGATTTGCGGGAAACTATTGATTTCTTGAAGAAGAAGAATTCAGAAGCCCAGGCTGTTATCCAAGGGGCCTTGAATGGAACTGATATTACACCCAAAGGTGAGGACAGCAGTTGATGCTCATGATCCTTGAGGATATTTTTATCTGCATCTTCTCCATGATAGATTTGGTGTATATTTGTGTGTGTCAGCATCAGTCAATGCCTGAATCTACTAGGCCGCGGTGAAAGCAATATGCATCTTTCTCTAAATATAGGCAATCAATTCCTTGTTTTGAATGCATATTGGACTTATTACATCTCTTTCCCTAGTATTCTCCACTTCCCTATTCTGAATCTTGAGTTGGTATCTTTTAGATAAATAAGCTGATTGCTTTTCATGCAGAATCCTAACCTTTCTGAGATAATATTAAATAAATGGAAAGAAACTACAGAAGAGAGATGGGATTTTAAAAAATATGGTCTTGTTTTTCTATTTAATATATGTCTGTGTTTTTACACTTAACATAGTTTGAAGTTCGGCCTAAAAACCGAAGAGAATGCAACGTTGCACAAGTACACACGTCTGTAAGCACATTCTGAATGGTTTTTTCTTTTCCTTGTTGTCCAGAACTACGAATCAAGAGGCAAAACTCATCAGATAGTATATCCAGCCTGAATAGCATCACCAGCCATTCTAGCATTGGTAGTGGCAAAGATGCAGATGCCAAGAAGAAGAAGAAGAAAAGCTGGGTAGGTCAAAAGAGAAGTGAAGCCAAGGAAATTAAGTTTACTTCTACAGTTTATGATATGAAATCCTGCAGTGTTTTGTCAGAATAGGTAATAGAATGACAACCATGGCTATTCCAGGATTCTTATCTATAGCAGTAGCTATACCTGCTTGTAGAAAATATTTCTGACGGAATTTTAGTTTGCATTATTTTGCTCTTGAATTCAAATATAAAATTGCTTGCTACAGGTGGAATTCATCCACTGCTAAGCTATGGCCTATGAAGTATACACCAATCATATTTAATTATGATGGCCTATCAAATCAAGGGAAGTGATGTCCATTTCATTATGGATTTTTATTAAAAACAAACACATGCACAATATGCCTTTTTTTCTGCCTACTCAATCCTATCTCTAAATTTTAAGTATTTGATGTTTTTCTGTTCTCATTCCAATAGTTTGTTTTGAGCCAGAATGTAGAACAGAAAAGTCTCAGTTATTAGGCTCCTCTTTAAACAGGGAAAAAAAAGAAAAATAATTGAAGTTAAACATTTTAAGACAGAGAATAATGTGCAATTATTCTTAATTCTTCACGACTTTTTTTTTTTGCATGACAAGTCACTATTTGTGCTTCTAATGTGAGTCCTTATTTTTCCTGTATGTTACCCTTACAGCTCTGGTATTTCCCCACTGTTCCAAGGAGAGCTATACCCCCAGCTCTCTGCCCAGTATGTGTGTCTTCCCTTTAGGAAGACTGGATAGGAGTCTGTTCTGCCTCTTATGCTGAACATCCCTGCTTCTTCTGGGCAGGGAGCTCTGAGCTGAGTGCATGATTAAGTCTTGCTCTACTGTTTTTTCCCTTTTCTTCCTTCAATGCTGATCTACAACACTTTTTTATTTTCAGGTATATGAGGTAAGCTTGGAACTTCCCTTCCACCTTCTTCCCAGTCCTTTCCTTATGTTTTACTCCTGACTGGTCACTCCATTGTATATGGGACAGCTCAACACTTGTGAAACTAACCGTCCCATTTGCTCATATACTTGCACTGCCAAGTCATACTGTAAGAGGCACTGCACTGGGATTGGGGGAAAGTTTCATATCTGTTGATAATATTATTTTGAATCTGCCCTAATTCATTCTGAAAAGCATTGTGCTTTTCACAAACTAGTATTTGTTAATCACTTTCCATTTGTAGTTTGTTTTTAAAGACTGTGTTCCAGTCTTACTGTATATAGAAGCATAATATAATTGTCATAAGAGAAGGAAGTATATTTAAATGCATACATTTAAGTATCTTCCTTTTTCGTCATTTGAAATAGTTCTACAGGTAGTTGAAGAGAGAGAGGCAGTACAAGTTAAACAATTCCTCTTATGTTAAGGAAAAGTTCCCAATTTAGAAATGATTGCATGTAATATCACCATGTGAATTTTTTGATAAATTGTTAAAAAAAATTGTTGAAGGATATAAGTAAAGCTGTTTAAATAAATAATAACAAAGTAACTCCAGTAGTTTGATGATGATTCTCATATTCAGTATTAGTTTTGTTTGGGTCTCTTGATATTTAGGCTTATTTAGTTTCAATGACCCAAAAACTAGATTCAAAAACTTATGACAGTTCTTTTATTTCTCTGTGGGCATATTTTATCAGGAATGTTTCTGCCAGGCAATACCTCCCTCCCTAAGTGGCCTTCCATTTTGGAAACAGACCCAATGCTCTTACTAATGAGGTCAGGTATTGTTCGTGGAATATCCAGACAGGATTCCAAGCATTCACAGCTTGCAGCTGTCTGAAACAAACAAAATGCAAGTCCTAGACGGTCTAAGACAACTCCCCATGGCCAACTTGCCACTGTGGGATAGGTTGCCATGGCCAATTTGTCACAGGACAATTTGCTGCAGAACAAGAATTACACTAATATCGAAGAAATGGTGGAATGTAATCATTAAAGAAAAGATGCCAAAGGAGGGACAGAATGAAATGTGAACAACAAAAATGTAAATATTTTTAAATTATTTTAAAAAATTAAATTGAATTGAATTTTTGAATTGTTCCATGGTGAGTTGTCCTGCAGCAAGCTGGCCATGGCAAATTGGTGGTGGCAAGTTGGCCGTGGCAAGTTAACTGTGGCCAATTGGCTGTGGTGAGTTGTCCCATTCCGAGTCCTAGATACTAGTAACTGCCATTTGAAGCTAAACCCGACAACAATTCGCTGAGTTAGTTTTCTTCCCCTTTTGCTGGGAGGGAGAAAAATAGCATTTCTGTGATCTGCCCCAAGAATTGTGTTAATGGGCAGATTAGAAGTATGGTAATTAGAATAAACCCTGTTTTCCATTACAGTGCTATCTTCACCCATTACAGTGGCTGTTCCTCCTGCTACTGTCTCAATACACATGTGAATTGATGCTTGTTTTGTGTCCGTGTGAGTGTGTGTGTGTGCATGTTGCATGCTCTGCCTGAGCATGATTAAAGTCATGCATTACTTAGTCCTTTCACGAGCAAAGCATACAACTATTTTCTTATTTTAAAAATCTTTTTTACAATCTGCTTTGGAAAGAAAAGTCTGCTTTTTTGGTCTTTTAATAGCAAGGCTTTGGAGTACAAGATGAAAATACTCATCTTTTAGTTCCCGTTTCTGATGAATATCTTTCTGTTAAAACTCCATTAAAACCGTTAAAACGTCTGTCAAAACTTTTGTTAAAACTTCTGTTCAAATATAAGGGCTTATACTGTCTAAAGGCAAAGGAAGCCTTATTTGTAAATGTGATAAATCAGTATCAGATTTCACAAAAGACAGGCATGGAGAATTGACTGTTGGAGCATATTTAAATTCCAAATGTATAAGGTCTAGGAGGATAGTGCTTTATAACTGGATGAATTTATAAGCATCACAAGGGTCTATTCACACCCAGTAAGCTTAGAAAATGTGACTGTTTGGTGTTGTGGCATTTTACAAATACTGCAGGTTATCCTTGACATGATCAGCAATACTGCAAAATCATTTTATTATTCCTTCCTGTTTCTTCCTAATCCTTCTCCAACTAAGACAGGAATAAAATGGTGCTCTTAACAATGTAACTTAATGATAGAACTAATGTCTGAATGTGTAACAAATAGAGTGCATGTTATCAATACATGACTTCTTTGCCTGTCAGAGTGACAAGAAGAAATGCATGAATTCTAATCTGTCTCCCTTTCCCTTTCCTGGTTTGTTTGTTTATTTTTTTATTATTTCTTGGATAAAGATTTTAAATTTATATTTATACCTCATTTTTTGTCTATGATAGACCTATAGACATACAAAAAGTTCCCAAGCAGTGACTAGAGCCACTGAAATATGGTGACTACCACTAGAACCTTTTGAATGCTCAGACTTTCCTCAGTATCTTTTTCCTCTGCTTTGAAAAAAAGCAACCATGTGATCCAAGGAATCAATTATGGCATCTTTATAATAAACTTGTAACCTAACTAAGTTCCCTCCCTAAATAGCTACAGGGAAAGCATCGGCTCCTCTGAGATGAGTCTTGTCTACTCCTAAGGATCCAAGTTTCCATAAAGAGATAGTGGTAGTGCATTATAATTAGATTATAAACCTGTTGTCCAAATGTCATTCTCTTCACCTTTTTAAGATTTTGTGCACAGATAAAACCCTACCCTTGCTTGCTTCCCATGAGAAGCAACAATTCTTGTTGCTAAAATTCCAGAACACTTTGAATCTTTCTGATACATTAGACATACACGACAATGGCAGCAATTATACATAAGATCTCAGTTGATCTGTGCCATTGTTGTTGCTGATTATTGACTCTAGTGCATATTCAGACATGTCCGAGTTTCAGTCTTGGACATGTCTGAATATGGTTTACTTTATTAGTGTGCAGAATAAGGTCATTTATTTATGTTCCTATACTAGCTGCTTGGGGGTGGGGAGAGAAGGACCCACCACATACCTGCATTTTCCCTAACCTGCAACAGATACATTATTGCTTTCGAAGCTCAGGACATGCTGGGCTGTGTTTCTTTCAAGCAAACTTTCTTTCAAACAAACAGGGTTTATATATTTAGCTTCCCTCAAGGACTCAGATTTATGGTTTCCAATCATGCAAGCAACCTGGCTCTTTTCATGGCGAGATAATAATAGTGACATTTAGAATAATTTCACTTCCTTGCCAGCAGCTGACTCAGCTTGAGGCATTTCACATGCCATGAGGTGAAGGGGAGCAAGCCTACTTTTGTCAAAAGGGCTTTCACGGCCCCACTCCCGGGCCCAACTTATTTACTTTGGCTTGCTTGAAAGCAACCAGTATTGCTGTTGAATCCTCTTAGGTGTGGTGGCTGGTAGCTTGGGGAACCTAATTAAGGTGCACTGAACATAAATCATAGATACTTCTTAACCTTTCAATCGCCTTTTATATGCTTGCGTTCCTATTCTTTAAAGATGTTTGGGAAAATGCTTTTTTTCCCACTCAGTGCATGCTTATGGGCTGAATGCGTATTAATCTGTATCTTAAATAGTAATTAATTAAATCTGTATTTGAAAGAGTCTAAATTCTCTTAAAACAGCTGTTGGTTTACTTAATGTTAATGTTAGAAACATACTGTCTGGAATATGATATATGCGATTATATATAGCAAGTGTCTTGAAAAGTATTCAAAATGATTAGAGAGGAATTTCCTTGTTTTAATGAAGAGTCTGGGTGGGCTTTCCTAACCTTTTCTATATCTGTATTTTCCTCTTCAGTTAAGGAGTTCTTTCAACAAAGCTTTCAGCATCAAAAAGGGTCCAAAATCTGCCTCCTCCTATTCTGATATAGAGGAAATCGCCACCCCTGATTCTTCAGCACCATCATCACCAAAACTGCAGCATGGATCCATGGAAACGGCCTCTCCTTCCATCAAATCTTCCAACTCCTCTTCTGTAGGCATGGATACCACTGAGTAAGTCCAGCCTCCAACTGTACTGGAGGCAGAAGAGGACAGCTTGTGTGGGGCAGTTTGGTATTTGGGAAGATTAGAATGGGCAGATTAGATTAAGCTTGACATAACATTAATTCTATACACATACTTGTCTTTTATCCTCTGTTTTAATGGCTTTTCATTCCCTACGCAGACTCTTCCAGACCAATGAAGAAGAACCCGAGAAAAAGGAGGTTTCAGAATTACGCTCAGAGCTATGGGAAAAAGAAATGAAACTGACTGATATTCGTTTGGAAGCCCTAAACTCTGCCCATCAGCTGGATCAGCTGCGTGAAACTATGCATAATATGCAGGTAGGTGTTGTGGCCTGTTGGCCACCGGTCCCTCCAGCAGCTGAATCAGATGAGGAGGCAGTGTGGGGGTCAGGGCCACTATCAAGGCAACCTGAGAGCTCCGAGGGGGAAGAGAGAATGGAGCTGTCAGAGATAGAGACAGAGGCAGCGCCTGGGCTGTCCATCAGCCCTCAGATGGAGAGTCAACAGCCCCCAGGTCTGGAGGTGGCTGATGAGGAAGAGGAGGAACAGCTGGATTGAGAGCCTGACACATGGATGTGCAGAAGGCAGAGGAGAGGAGAGCAGTGGAATTTTTGGGACAAAAGAGCCACCACTGCTAGCAAAGCCCCACCCTATCTTTGGGGATAAAAGGCAGGGGGAGGAAATGAATAGGTGTGGCAGACAACTATTCATCTCCCTGCCGTACAGATTTGTTAGCTTCCTGTGTCTGTGAGAGAGAGACACTTTTTGCCGGGGCTGCTGGTGCTCCTAATAAAGGGAACATTTATTTAACCACAGAGGGTTTGTCGTGTTTGGGAACCAGGTCAGAACAGTAGGACTGGTTCTCTGCAGAGCTGGCATTATGGCTCAGACTGTAGTTTGTACATTGCTATGGGGACCAATTTCTGAATGCCTGTTGTGTGTTTTCATTAAATAATAAAACAATTGTATGATACATGCCCCACATTACACGCAGCTGATTCTGCTGATTTTTATTTTTATCAGAGGAAGTACACTGTTTGAACAGTTGTGCATGGGTTATTGATCCTTAAATGTTTTGATTAATTTCCAAATGCCTTTCCCCAACGGAAGGATTTTTAAAAAGGTCAAGAGCCTCTTTAGTGCTAGTGGAAGCTCTTTTCTATTTTTAAACTCATCATGGTCACACTGTGACTCACTGCCCCACATACTTCTTGAGATTGAAAAATTAAATAAGGTCAGTTGCATACCTTATGGCTAACAAAACGTGTTACTTGAACCATTTCTTCTCCTAATAATATTCCAAACACATACAGTACATTTTTTCAGCACAAGTAAAAATAAAACTAAATGTTGTTAGAGAAAGACAGTGAGAGAGAGAGAGACAGAGCACAAGCAAGAACCAATGTAGATTGATTGATTGATTGATTGATTGATTTATTTATTTATTTATTTATTTATTTATTTATTTATTTATTGGTTCG